>JAVJIF010028183.1:0-71902 GCA_038442645.1 Agave tequilana | reverse complement strand
TCTCAACTCACTTGTGTTTTGCAACATCCATTCTTAGAATACGCACACATATACATATTCTGATTTTTCCGATTGTATTTTTCGATTACTTTCTATTTATTTTTATTTTATGATTATTTATGAGATCGTTTGTATTGGAAAGGATTTATGAACTTGGAGTCAGCCCTAGTCTGAATCGGGGACCCTGTCCCAGTATACTGATCAATTTGATATTTTGATAGCTTGATTTAGTAGATTTTAGTTTTAAACATCGTTTTCTAACATATAGATTTTTCATTTTTTTCTAGATTTTTTATGAATTATTTTTATAAAAATCCTAAAATCGGGATTAATCGGTACCGCTAGTTTATTTCCAGATTTTTAATTTACAAATAAAGTCAAACTTTGAGAAATTACTTTCACATATTTTCTTAAAATAATATTTACTATCTTAATCTATTTTTCAGAGATTTCAGAATTAACAGATTTCAACCAAATTTGGTGTCGACCGGTATCGGCGATCGATTCTAAAAATTTTAATTTAAAAAATTGTAAAAAAATTTCTTAAAATAGATTTTCACCATGATTCTTAGAATAATATTCTTGATTTTTAAAATTTTTGCGGGTCGTTTCGAGATACTTGATTTTCGGACGATTCCTGTATTTTTTGAAAGTTTTCCGCACCCGCGACCAAATCCGAATAATCCGCCTCTCTCATTATTTTCACTTTTTCTTCCAATCAAATATTTTCCCAATTTTCTTTACCTTTTCCTTTTTTTCTTCCTTCCTTTTCCTTCCACCATATTCTAAAAAGTTCTCTATTCTTCTACTATATTCTGCAACCTTCCACCAAAATATTTTCTCTAAAATATCCTAAACTCCTTATCACACCCTTCCCATCACCTATGGCCAGCCATAACTCCCTCTCCTATCACTTTACACCAAACAAATTCTCAAACCCTCCTTCTCTTTTCTCCTTTAACTCCAACTCCAAATACAATACCTTTCCTTCTTTTTCCCTTTTCATTTTCCATCAAAACTTTAATCATCACCAATTCCTCCTTCATCTCCAAAACAACAACAATCACGACAATACTTACAACTCCCTAACATCTCTTCTTCCATCTCCATCTCCATTTATTTCACCACAAACTCGAAACACCACCAAAACTTTCACCATCTCCTTATTCTTCAAATACACCCATCCTCAACAAAATCCTCTACAAAACAACCTCCACTCCTCTCTTCCTAGGCTAGCCACTACCCCAAGCTTGGGGCCGCCCCATCCCCTCTCCAACAACATCTCTGATGACCATCCCGCGATCATTCCGGCGACAACTACAATGACAACACCAACGTCACCACACCATCTTAATTCACCATTTACATCACCATCTCTTCTATTCTTCTCCACCACCGCCATCGCTATCACCACCATAACACTACCTCATCACCACCATTTCAAGCTCCTACATTACCCTCCCCATTTCTCCGTCTCCTTCCTTTTCACTCTCCTCCAAAAATCACCACCACCACACAAATCCTCCATCTTCACCACCACCTCTTCTATTTCCTTCTCATCACCACCATCTCCACTTTCACCATCATAACACACCTCCATCACCACTAAATCAACCTTCAACATTACCTTCATCATCATCTCCTTCACTTTCTTTTCTTTCTCCATCAAAATCCACCTCCATCGCCAAATAACTCCACCATCAACTCCATCACCACCACCACCATCACCCTTCCCTCCTCCTCTCCCTCCTCTTTCTGGGGCTGGCCACCTTTTGGCCACCTTAGGATGCCGACGCACCTTCCTAGGGCCAGTGACCACCAAGGGGCCAAGCCTCCATACACTTCTCGCTTCGGTGTTTCCCTATTACTGAGTTCGCGCGCGTAGCTTTCCAGAGTTTTCGGCATTTTCACCGTATTTGTATTTAGGCGAGTGTTTTTCCTCACATCGTCGAGCTGTACGTATGATTTGTGCTTGTGAAGTATTTGTATATTTGGTCATGTGTATTTGTACTAGGTTGTATGTGTATACTAGTGTCATATGCTGTATCCTATGTTTGAATGCTTGTAATAGTGTAGATGATATGATATGTTGCACGTGTTGGTATTAACTATAAAGGTACCCATGTATAGCCTTCGGGCTTCTGCCCACTCTCGAGATGGCTATCCAATTGATCTAGGCCTTGCACCCTTATAGGTTTCATGATAGCTACCGAGAGTGCGCTTAGACCCCAGGCTTACTTCAGCCCTTATAGGCTTCCACACAGCCTTCGAGATTTACACACTATATAGATAGTCTAATTATTGTCTGATTATATGCATGATTATGTGGTACTAACATCTTATGCAAGTACCCTTATACCGACTCTGAGCTTCTGCCCGCTCCTAGGCTAGCTACCTAATTGGTTTTAGGCTTGCACCCTTATGGGTTTCGTGGTAGTTACTGAGAGTGCGCTTAAACCCTGAGTGTACTTTAGCCCCTGGCTCTCTCGCTCACTTCCTCTAAAGAGGAGTGCGCTTAGACCGTCGGTCTCTCAGGTATGCCTGGTAGGCATGCTTAGCGCTCAACGCTTTACCACTAGATTCATCTAGGCGAGATGCTGCCGGATTTTCTACTCGCACTTTAAGTCGAGTCGTCTCGGTAACCTTGCCAAGCGCTTTAGTGACTAAATACTGTTCGCTGTCCGTGCCTCAAGCTTGCTCAGCTCCGCTTGACTGTACTCAGCTATCGCTATATATCACTTACTATGCCCATGCTTGATATGTTAACACTTATCATGCTATCACTTGACATTTACATATTGACATCTGACACTTGACATGCTACCACCTGACATCTACCTGCTATTACCTGACATCTGTCTGTACACTTGACTCCTACTTGTTATCACCAGGCATGCCTAATACCTGACACTTCTAATTATTACTATATGAGAATGATGACCTAACATTTTGACATATCTTGATGTATTTTAGTACAATTGTACTATTGATTCATCATGTACTCATGATACACCTGACTCTCTCCTTCCCATTCCCGTATACTGAAAATTACATAATAAATTATAATAAGACAACGCACCGGGTTTAGGGGAAACTGATGGGTCCTGAATAGTCATGTTTATGATGGTCATATCGAGTCACGTGTGGCCACATACTTTTGGGATCACCTGGCCGCCACCAGGGATTCCGTGGGGGTACTAGCACCCCTACTCCAATATTATTCCTCTCGGGTATGCACAAGACCTAGGCCTATTTTTATGGGATCTACGATACCCTATTCCATTCAGATGTTAAGTTCCCGGTGCCTGGCGGTACGTTCTGACTCTATTCTTTACACAGTACCAGATACTTCATGGTCATTGTCCGGGTAAGTACAGGACCCATACTAAACATGTTCGTCGAACCTCTATCAGTTTTCAAATAACTGGCTCTATAAGTTGTAAGTGAAGTATGTGATGAAATGGGACACCTATTAAAACCTAACTTAGACGACCCAATTATAATAAGATGCTAATATATAATTTATTGTGTTGTTTTGTAGCGCGGGTTGTATGCGCTCGGATTACGGTGACATGAGCTAAAGGTATACGTATGAGGGTTTTCTATTTGGATTATTCTTTCGACGTACTAGTCTCATGGAGCTGTGACCTAAGCTTGTACGATTGGTTTTGCTCGTATTCGATTTTATTCGGCTTATCAGTTTTATCGATTTTATGTCAGTTTAGGAGATAACTGGTGTTGCCTTATCTACTTTACTTCTCGCCTTTTACCTGCTCTTATCTATTATACCATGCATATTTCCTGCTTGATATTAATTACTGTCTTTCTATTTACTCCTGTATGCCTGTTTCATGACACGATTTTCAGTACATGCTTACGACTTGGATTATCGATACACATGTGTTTATCCCTGCATGCCATTTGCATTCGCGTCACCACTCGTTGGGGAGTTCTGACTCTCCTGGATCCTCATGTCCATATCCTGGAGCTTCGAACTGGTGGATTCTCCAGTTGCTGGAGTGGCACAGCAGAAGCGTGGATCATCAGCAAACCATCTGAGGCCCTATCCTTCCAGATATCCTGCTCGTCTCTCGAGTTTTCTTCTGTACTCGTGAGCGCCCCTTTGTACGGTTCATTATTATATATCTCTTTGTATTTTCATATTTGTGCCTATCAGTGATATAATATTCTTATAATATTGAGTCATATCTGGTGATAACTTTGTAATTTTACTCATATGGGAATGTATGAAGCACCACATACTTTTGTACTCTAATTTTAGCCTGTACTGATCTTAGCGTATATACGTGAGGGTATTTTTGACCTACGTATATACGTCACAGTAACATCTCCGTACCCGCGGGATCGAGGCTTTAGAGGGTGGTATCAGAGCCTAGGCTCTCACATCTTCAGTACGTTCAGACGGCAAATTAATGGTAAAGAAATTTACAACTGGAATGCAGGGGTCCTGATTATACAATCCAACTACAAGTGTAAAGTTATCTTTCCTTCTTGATCATCCTTCCTTTGGTTCCTAATCCCTTTCATCTTTTCACTGTTTTGGTTTTCGTAGCCTTCATATCAACTTAAGATATGGATAGACAGGGAATGTGGTGGCAAGTAAGTTATGGTCTACTCTCCTCTAGTTCTGGTATTCTTCTGATTGGTGCATCACGATTTCTTTATGTTTGGTATTCTATGAAGTTTGGGTATTCTCTAAATATTCATCTGTAGACGGATTATTATTCAGAAGACGGTTATTCAGAGGTTGCAGCATTCAACATTCAGAGTTCTTAATTATCGATTTTCTTTATGCCTACTAAAGTTATGGAGCTATTCTTTTAATAGCTGATATCAGGTCTATATTATTATAGTATCGTCAGAAGAATTATACAGTAAGAAGTGCAGGAGATATTTATGTCCAAAGCTATAGATTAGTCATTTATGAACAGTGCCCTTAGTTATTCATATTTTAATTGGTATAATTCCCATCCCTGTCTTTTTTGTGTTCATTTTACCCTTATCGAAATTGCAAGGACGCAATTTTTGTAAAGTGGATGGAATGTAACACTCGTTCCGGAATACACACTCAGATACGTATTCTAATTTTTTGATCGTATTTTTATTTCTTCTTGTATTTGTTTTATTATTAGTTATGTGATCATTTTGCATTGGATCCGGATTCATGAACTTAGAGTGAGCCCTAGTATGAAACGAGGATCCGATCCAGTATACTAATTGATTTGACATTTTTTGTAGTCTAATTTAGCTAATTTCAGTTTCAAATACTATTTTCTAATATTATAGATTTTTCATGATTTTCTAGACTTTTCTAAATATTTTTTAAAAAAACCTAAAATCAGATTAATCGGTACCGCTAGTTTATTCCTGGATTTTTAATTTATAAGTGGAGTCAAATTTCAACAAATGGTTTCACATATTTTCTTAGAATATATTTACTATCTTAATCCATTTTTTTAGAGATTTTCAGAATTTAACAAATTTCGACCAGATTTAGTGTCGACTGGCATCGGCAGTCGACTTAGAATATTAATTTAAAAATTTTAACAAATTTCCTAAAATAGATTTCACCATGATTCTTAAGAATAATATTCTTGATTTTAAGAATTTTTGTGGATCGTTCTAAGATACTTGATTTTCATCAGACGATTCCGGTAATTTTTCGAAAGTTTTCCGCACCCGTGACCAATTCTGGGGAACTGTCACTCTAATTATTTCCACTTTTTCTTCCAATCAAATATTTTTCTTCTTTCTCTTTTATTTTTTTCTTTTTCCTTCCTTTCTTTCCTTCCACCATATTCTAAAAACTTCTTCATTCTTTACTATATTCTACAACCTTCCACCAAAATATCTCCTCAAAATATCCCAACTCATTCATCATACCCTTCCCATCACCCATGGCCGGCCATAACTCCCTCTCCCATCACCTTTACACCAAAAAAACCCTAACTCTAATCCCTTTCGTTTCTCCTTTAACTCCAACTCCAAAATAAACCTTTCCTTCTTCTTCCCTTTTCATTTCTCTATCAAAACTCTAATCATCACTAACTTCTCCTTCATCTCCACTACAACAATAACAACCACAAACAATTCCTATAACTCCTTAACATCATCTTCCTCCTCCCCCATCTCCATTTTTTCCACCACAAACTCCTAACACAACCAAAATTTTACCATCTCTTTTACCTTCTTCAATACACCGATCACCAACAAAACCCTCTACAAAACCCACCTCCACTCCTCCTCTCCTCCTAGGCCGGCCACTACCCCAAGCTTGGGTCCGGCCATCCCTAGAATCACCTAGAGGGGGGTGAATAAGTGACTAGCTAATCTAATAGTGAATTAATGCGAAATTAAAACTATTTATGCAAACTAAAATAATCTAAACACACCAAGTATAACAAATGAGTGTAGCCAAATTTTCGGTGAAGGTCTCTGAACTGACTCCTCAAGATTCCTCTAGATAAGAGTTGAGGTGCCGCTATAGCTCTCTTGGTTGAATACAAGTGTAAGTAAACAAACCCATGCATATATCAATTTAAGTACAAGTATATCAAGCAAGTAATGAATATGAATAATAAGAGAATGCAAGATATAAACACAAGTGAGAGATAGAGAGAGGGCAATCGCAAACACGGGAGATTTGTTTTGAGGTTCGAGCACCCTTGCTCTGCGTCCCCACCTTCAACACTATGAAGATTTTCACTATAAATGATCCCACCAGATCACTCGGTGCCGCAACACTTGCAACGTCACATTAGAACTCCTTGGATTCAGTAGTCCCTCTCTTATTCCCGCAAGAACTACACACCGCAAGCATACTAGCTTACCGAAGCTGCACCTCTACACAGAGCTCTCACTAGAATTCGAAACAAAGCAAACCTGCAAGTCCGCCTCCTCAAATACAAGAATGAAACACTTTGGTGATCTCAATACTTTGATCACCTACAAACACTCACAAACAAAGATCCTATAGGATGGATATAGTAACAGATAACTTAAGTATGTGTGAGAAAAACTTGGATAGAATTTATGGTGTAAAACTCAATAAATCTCTTTTTCAAAACACTCTTGAAAAACTCTCCTTTTGATATGGAAGTGTAGGAAAAACTATCTTGAAAATCTACTTAAAATCTTGTTTTAAAACAGCCCAAGGGAGCCCCAATTTATAGGCTCCCAAAATATGGCCGTTGGAGGCCAGCTCAGCAGCTGATGCTGCTGTCGGTCGACCGCCCGGTCGATCGGCCAATGGTTAGATTTCTGACCATTGTGCCAGCGGTCGACCGGCCGGTCGACCGAGGCCAGGATACAGAGAGAGAAGCTCTCTGCCGGTCGACCACCAGGTCGACCGGGGCCAAATCCAGAGAGCAGAGCTCTCTAGCAGTCGACCGGGTTCGTCGACCAGCCCTCTAGCCAAACAAGGCCGTGCATGTTTGTGAACGTCGGTCGACCGCCCGGTCGACCGACTCTGGCTCGGTTGACTGTGTGGTCGACCAACAGAAGGCCAGAGTACAGGTTTTAGGGAGTTAAAACTTGGTCTTTTTCCTTCAATAAAATCCCATAAATTCTCATAAATTTTACAAAAATAAGTTCATTGATATGCTTTCAAATACAAACATATTTGATTAAAAATCAAAACATATTACAAACATTTTGAACTATTTTTATAATATAGAAGCTTTGCCTTAAAAAAACCTGTATTTTCAAAATGATTTTTCCAAAACTTTTCAAATACAAAAACAGATATTCTAAACACTTTGAAGCTAAGGGTATATGGATATGATCCACTACACATATATGATGAAATATCTATGTTTTTGATATTAAGCTCTAAAATAAAATGTATATTTTTATCTTAAAACTAAACTGGTATTTTCCAAAACGAAAATCTTTTATGAAAACACATATAAATCTTTTGTGTGAGTGTATATGTACTTGAACAATCCACCAACTAATCTATCCTTTACATTTTATCTAAAAATAAAATTTTGACACTTACAAACATGACACAAGTCTTCTTGGAAATCTTCTCTTGACACAAGTCTTCTTGGAAATCATCTGATACTAATTAAACACAAGATCATTGGTACTACAAACTACATGAGTTAATCATCATCAAAACTAGAGTGATGGGCCTTTGGGTCAACAATCTCCCCTTTTTTATGATGACAAAACTCATAGAGTTATGCATGGATTAAAGTTAAGCTTCATAGAAGCTCCCCCATTAACTCATGCATAACAATAAACATATAGATATTCAATGAAGTGCATAAAACTAAATAAATATATATGCATAAATAAGGTTAGAGAAACTTGCATAAACCAGAAATTCTTCTTCCGAAAACCTTCTCCCCTTTTTGTATAAACTTTCAAAATCCTTCTCCCTCTTTTTGTATAAAACATAACATATATGCATAAACTCAATTTCTAAATATGCATATATAAACTCAAAATCATTCTCCGCCTTTTTGTCAATCATCACAAAGGGGTGAAAAATAAATCAACAATAAGGATATATATGCGATATACATTCATGAAGAGGAAGACGTTAAGTTAGCTCCCTGCATACATGCATTATATGAAGAAGGGATGACAAAATTCTAACTCACATAAAGCATAATATACAATGCATAAGTGGAGATGTTAAGCTTCCCCACACACGTGTACCACATAAAGAAGAGATGTTAAGCTCCTCGATATAAGATACATCAATATGAATCTATATATAGAAAAAATGTTAAGCTCCCTAGGTAATACATATCAAAAACATTTTTAGAAACACTTTAAAGACAAAATTTGAATTTTCTTAAATCAAATTTTGAGATACCACTTGTAAGTAAACAAAATTTTAAGATATCACAAGATTTTTGATACCTATTGAAATTGAAAATTTTTGATATACCATTGAAATTGAAACCTTTGTAAATTTTGATACCAATGAAAACCAATTAAAATATATGATAAATTTTGATTCCAAATAAAAGGTAAAACATTTTTGATACCAATTGAAATCGAAATCCAATTAAAAACGAAACATATTGAAACCAATTGAAGTATATTATAAATTTTGATATCAATTAAAAAGGAAAATATGAAGTATATTTGATATCAATTGAAATACCATTGAAAATAATGCATAAGCTCATTAAAATACCAATTGAGATACCAATTGAAATCAAGATTTACGTCAAGCTTATCATAAACATAATTTATACTTTAAACATATAAGGATATTGTAAATTAAGCACAATCAAATCATATATATTTATGAAAATAAAAATACCAATTGAAATTGATATTATTTAAAATTTGAAGCATACATATATAAGAAAACATATATGAGTATATAAAATAGAATTTCATGAAGTTCATGTGTATTACTCATAAACTATCCATTCATGCACATGATAAAAGATATTTAATTTGAGCATATAAGGCATGGTCGCCCATCCATCCGCCCTTAAAAAGTTGGTAGGGTTTTCAAAAATAAGAGTTGAAAATATTTGCATAATTTGATTGAAAACTCTACCTATTGAAGTATAAATAACTAGTTTAAAGTAATTTTTGAAAAACTAGTTAAAGATCCTTCAAACATGAAAACAAAATATATATATCTCATGAATCATACTAAATACATAAAAGTTGACACTCGAAAGCTGTGTAAAGCGCAAAAATGTGCTCATGAAACAAAATTATGAGTAAACAAAAATAATGTAAGTATACAAAGGTTATGTGTGATTAGCATTATCATGAAAATTAGTCAATAAATCTAAAAAACAAACATGAATTTCTTTTGTCAAAAAAAACATGTAGATTATAAAAATTTATTTAAAACAAACTTCAAGGTATATGTATGTTTTATCCAAAATAATCAATATACATACATATCCCAAACATAAAAGAGTCTATAATATAATTTACATAAAGGCAAGAGACTCAAGGGTATACATGTATTTATTAGTTTTAGACAAGAATAACATTTACATGAAGCAAAACATGCCTAAGAATAGGGAAAACAAGTTAAATGCACGTATCATCAAAACTAGGCTATACTAGTACATTTAATGGGTACAAATGAGCAATTAAGCACAAACATATAAAAATCAAATGTGGCTCATTAGTTGTATAAGTATATATACAAGTTTCAATGAAAACTACACCTAAACATGTAATCAAAACCATGAAGTGCAAAATCATAAACAAAAACCAATATGATCATTATGTAAATACACATGTCTTAGAACTAGCACATTCATAGTAGTTAAATAATAGTGAGAACACAAAAGTAATGGTTTATATAAACATGGGTGTTCTCAAAGACTACATATGCATATTACTAGTCTAATTAACATGGCATTTAATAATAATCATGAAAAACTAAAACATGCTAAAAACTAATAATATGAAAGTATGTAAACTAAATAAGGAGTAGAGATAGTTGCCAAAATCATTAGGGCACATCTCTATATCTCTAAACCATGGTGATCCCCACACAAAACTTCCTTGATAGTGATGCATCAAATGTATATCCATCTAGCCCATGCGTCCACCACTAAGGCACCAAATTCTCACGTCATGTAAGAGCCCACACCAACATCAAATACAAGAGGTGGAGATTTTGGAACCCATTTTCTTTTGGGTCCATGGGGGTTAGCATTGTTTGGAACCCAAACATTTTTATTAGCAAAATTAATATGGTTTATCTTATCAAAATAAAACTTTGCTAAATAGCCTTTGCGGCCGCAATGTGCATAATTGTACACTCTAGCATGCATATGAGAAGAGTGTGATCATGATGTGCAAAGTGTGCATATGTATACCATGGGTGATGTGCATGAACATATAGAGCTTGTTTCTTTTAAAATAAGGTTTTTGATCTATTATGATTAAATGCACAGTTGCTCAAAGTTGAGCTCAAATAATCTATTCTATTTTCAAGAATTGAATCTTATTTTATCAATAGTAGCATGAAAGCATGGTGAGAATGAGAATCAACACTCTTTTTCTTTTAGAAATATTTTCTTTTTCTTTTGAAATAAATTTTATTTTCAAAGAATTGTTTTCTTCAAAATAATTTCTTTTTCTATTTTCACTACAATAATTTTATTTTTCAAAGAAGTATTTCCTTCACAAAGATCATTTAATTTAGAAGTCAAGAAAATATTATCTTTTTTCAACATATCATTTTCTTTTGAAATACATGCAAATTTTACTTTTAAGAGAATTATTTTCTTTTAACAAAGAAGTATTGTTCTTTTTCAATTTATTATTATCCTTTTTAAGCGAATCATATTTTTCAAGAAGTTGTTGACAAAAATATTAAGCTCATCATAAGACATGTCAATATCTTTTTCTAGCTCGGATTCAGAGTTTACCTTAAGGAGGTTATCCCCTTGGACCATGTAGCATAAGTTGAAAACATCACTTCCATCATCCGAGTCACTCTTCGCATAATATTGCTTTTGTTCGCCAAGAACATTATAGTGTTCCATACTACAAAAGTTGAATCAAAGTTAGAAACCCTAGATAAATATTCATCATTTAGGGTGACTTTAAAGTATGGATAGCTTTGCATTAGCCTCTAGATGTTTGCCATTTAAATAATATGAATCTTAATAGTGGCAAAATAAACATGAATACCTAGGGCTTTGAGGTACATTGACATCTTAACCTTCCAAGTTTGAATGTTAAGAATATCAAAAGTGGGAGGTGACATGAAATCATGTATGTGTTTAAATACTGTGATTAGCCAAAAATAAGGATCTTTAACTCTAGGTGTTAGACCCAAATAATCAAGAGCACCAAGCTCTGATACAAATTGAAATCACCTAGAGGGGAGTGAATAGGTGACTGGCTAATCTAATGATGAATTAATACGGAATTAAAATACTTTATGCAAACTAAAAACTATTAAGTTAGACACACTAAGTATAATACAAGAGTATAGCTGAATTCTGGTGAAGGGCTCTGGACTATCTCCTCAAGATTCCTCTAGATATGAGTTGAGGCGCCGCTATGGCTCTCTTGGTTGAATACAAGTGTGAGCAAACAATCCCCAAGCACATATCAATTTAAGCACAAGTATATCAAGTGAGTAATGAATATGAACAATAAGAGTATGCAAGATATAAACACAAGTGAGAGATAGAGAGAGCAATCGCAAACACGGGAGATTTGTTTTAAGGTCGAGCACCCTTGCTCTACGTCCCTGCCTTCAACACTATGAAGGATTTCCACTATAAACGATCCCACTGGATCACTCGGTTACCGCAACACTTACAATGAGTTCACACTAGAACTCCTGGATTCACTAGTCCCTCTCTTGTTCTCGCAAGAACTACACACCGCAAGCACACTAGCTTGCCGAGGCCGCACCTCTACACCAAGCTTTCACTAGAACTCGAAACAACGCGAATCTGCAAGTCCGCCTCCTCAAATACAAGAATGAAACACTTTGGTGTTCTCAACACTTTGATCACCTAAAAACACTCTCACAACAAAGATCCGATAGGATGGATGTAGCAATGGATAGCTCAAGTATGTGAGAAAAAACTTGGAAAGAATTTGTGTGAAAAACTCAAGAAATCTCTTTTTCAAAACATCTTGAAAAACTCTTCTTTTGATATGGAAGTATTTGGCTCTTAAATAAGTGGAGATAAACACTTAGAAATATAGGAAAAACTATCTTAAAAATCCACTTAAAATCTTGTTCAAAACAGTCCAAGGAGCCCCAATTTATAGGCTCCTAAAATATGGCCGTTGGAGACCAACTCAGCAGATGCTGCTGCCTCGGTCGACCGGTGGACCGGCCAACGGTCAGATTTTGACCATTGTGCCAGCGGTCGACGACCGATCGATCGAGGCCAGGATACAGAGAGCAGGAGCTCTCTGCCGGTCGACCGCCTGGTCGACCGGGGCCAGATCCAGAGAGCAGAGCTCTCTGACCATCGACCGGCCCTCCAGCTAAACAAGACCGTGCACGTTTGTGCACGTCGGTCGACCGCCCCACAGCTGGCTCGGTCGAACGGCAGAAGGCCAGAATACAGGTTTTAGAGATTTAAAACTTGATTTTTTTCCTTTAATAAAATCACATAAAATTTCATAAATTTCTATAAAATTAAATAAGTCATTGATATGCTTTGAAATACAAACATGTTTGATAATAATCAATCAAAACACATTACAACACTTTTGAACTATTTTTGTAATATAGAAGTTTTGCCTCAAACAAAAACCTGTATTTTCAAAAAACGATTTTTTCAAAACTTTTCCAAATACAAAAATAAGATATTATATTCTAAACACTTTGAAGCTGAGGGTGTATGGATATGATTCACTACACATATATGATGAAATATCTATGTTTTTGATATTAAGCTCTAAAATAAGTTTTGATAAAACACATGTATATTTTGAATCTTAAAAACTAAACTGGTATTTTTCAAAATGAAAACTCTTTTATAAAAATACATATAAATCTTGTGTGTCAGTGTATATGTACTTGAGCAATCTACCAACTAATCTATCCTTTACATTTTATCTAAAAGCAAAAATCTTGACACTTACAAACATGACACAAGTCTTCTTGGAAATCTTCTCTTGAAAGTCTTCTTCTGCTTCTTGACTTGATTCAAACCTTGATCCATGAGCTAGACTCCTCTTGAGTGATGCAATCTTGATGTGCGAGCTCTTGAATCAACACGTGCTAGCTCCAAACTTTGATTTTAAATCCCTTGTTGAAGCTAAAACCAACTAAAATCTTAATCAATTATCTGATACTAATTAAACACAAGATCATTAGTACTATCACTATATGAGTTAATCATCATCAAAACTAGAGTGATAGGCCTTCGAGCCAATAATCCCCTCTCTGACAACATCTCCGGTGATCATTCTGGCGATCATTCCGGTGACAAATACAACGACACACCAACACATCACCACCCATCTTTACTATACCGTTTACATCACCATCTCTCTATTCTTCTCCACCACCACCATCACTATTACCACCATGACACCACCCTCATTACCACCATTTCAGACTCCTACATCACCCTCCCCAGTTCTCCATCTCCTTCCTTTCATTCTCCTCCAAAAACTACCACTACAAATCCTCCATCTTCACCACCACCTCTTCTATTTCCTTCCCCCCATCACCACCATGTTCACTTTTACCATCATAACACTACCTCCATCATCACTACTTCAACCTTAAAATCACCTTCATCATTAACATCACCTTCATCATCATTTCCTTCACTTCCCTTTTCTTTCTCATCAAAATCCACCTCTACCACCAAATAACCCTACCATTAACTCCATCACCACCACCAACACCATCACCCTTCCCTTCTCCTCTGCCTCCTCCTTCTTAGGGCTGGCCACTTCCTTGGCCACCCTAGGTGGCCGGCGCACCTTCCTAGGGCTGGCGGCCACCCAGGGGCCGAGCCCCGTCCACTTATCGCTTCGGTGTTTCCCGCTACAGAATTTGCGCGCGTAGCTTTCCGGAGTTCCCGGCATTTTCATCGTGTTTGTATTTAGGCGAGTGTTTTTTCACACATCATGGAGCTTGTACTGTATTTGGGTTTGTGAAGTATTTGTGTATGTGGTCATATGTATTTGTACCAGGTTGTATGTGTATACTGCTGTCATATGTTTGTGTCCTGTGTTTGAATGCTTGTAATCGTGTAGACAATATGATATTTGTATACATGTTGGTACTAACCATGCAGATGCCCATGTATATAGCCTTTGGTGCTTCTGCCTACTCTCGGGATGGCTACCCAGTTGGTTTAGGTCTTGCACCCTTGTGGGTTTCGTGGTGCCTACGAGAGTGCGCTTAGACCCTACCTTACACCCAGCCTTCAGGCACCACATAGTATATAGATAGTCTAATTACTGCCTGTTTATATGCATGATTATGTGGTACTAACATCTCATGCAGGTACCCTTATACCGACTTTGGGTTTCTGTCCACTCCCGGGCTAGCTACCTAATTGATTTTAGGCCTGTACCCTTATGTGGAGCTACCGAGAGTGCGCTTAGACCTCAAGCGTACTTTAGCCTCCGGGCTTTCTCACCCAGTCCCTCAAAAGAGGAGTACTCTTAGACCGTCAGATCTCTCAGCTATGCCTGATAGGTATACTTAGCGCTCAGCACTTTACCACTAGATCCGTCTAGGTGAGATGTTGCCGGATTTTCTACTCGCACTCTAAACCGAGGCATCCCGGTAACCTCGCCAAGCGCTTTAGTGACTAAACACTTTTCACTGTCCGTGCCTCCAGCTTGCTCGGCTCCATTTGATTGTACTCAACTATCGCTATATATCACTTGCTATGCCCATGCTTGATATGCTAGCACTATCATGCTATCACTTGACATCTACATATTGACATCTGACACTTGACATGCTACCACCTGACATCTACCTGCTATTATCGGACATCTGTCTGCATACTTGATTCCTACTTGTTATCAACTGGCAAGCCTAATACCTGACTCTTCTAATTATCATTATATTGGAATGATGACCTAACATCTTGACATATCTTGATATATTTTAGTACAACCGTACTCCTAATACATCATGTACTCATGATACAACGACTCTCTCCTTCTCATTCCCGTATATTGATATTTACATAATAAATTATAATAAGACAACTTGCACCGAGTTTGAAAAAAACTGATGGGTCCTGAATAGTATGTTTATAATGGTCATATCGAGTCACGCGTGGCCATATACTTTGGGATCACCTGGCTGCCACCAGGGATTCCGTACGGTGTACTAGAACCCCTACTCCCCTTATTATTCCTCTCGGGTATGCACAAGCCCTATGCCTATTTCTATGGGATCTGCGATACCCTATTCCATTCGAGGGTTAAGTTCCTGGTGCCCAGTGGTATGTTCTGGCTCAGTACCGGATACTCTATGGCCATTGTCCCGGGCAAGTACGGGACCCATATTAAACATGGTTCATCGAACTCTATCAGTGTTCAAATAACTGGCTCGATAAGTTGTGAGTAGAACTATGTGGAATAGGGACACATACTAAAACCTACAACTTAGATGGCCCCAATTATAATAAGATGTTAATATACAATTTGTTGTGTTATTTTGCAACGTGGATTGTATGCACTCGGATTACGGTTACAAGATAAGTCAGGCGATGGATCCGAGGTATATAAGCACGAAAGAGGTAAGTAAGAAGTTTTAGTCTTTTTAATTCTTAATTTAGAATTCTACTCCAAAACCAACATTCTCTCTTATGTAATTTTTTCTTTTCTTTTGTAAATAAAAACAACAACAACAATCATCATCATCATTTTCTTTACCATCTTCTTCACATCTTCTAACTTAATTTTTTCCTAAAACTGAGAAGAAATTCCCAACATATTTTTGTAAATTCAAAAGAAAAGAACTTACTTAAAAGCTTTCATCGTTAGTTCCTTCTTGTGGATCATGACTCGCATAGCTATTTGCTATCGCGGTAGTATTGAGAACTTGCACATCTATTCTTAAAGTTTTAAAATTTTATATTTTTGTGTGCAGGTTCCAACTCAATTAATTTTGGCGCTGTTACCGGGGAGGGACGGTAAATTTTCATTTCTTTTTTTTTGATTTACTTAAACAATTTAACCTTTTCTTCTTTGTTTTTGTGTGCCAGGGTTGAATTTAGGAATCGAGAGCTGCAGTTGACATATTGCTACTCTATGCCTCTACCGAAGAAGGTAGAGCATCAGAGCCCACAATTGTACCACGCAAAGTGTTTTGCGGCATTTGTGGTGGACTACTATTGATCTTTTTGCAGGTGCTTTCACACTATAAAATATAGCTTCTGCATGTATTAGATTTCCTTATTAATTTATTTTGCACACTGTATTTAATTCAACAGTAAAGTGATTGTTTGTAAATGTTAAAAATGGTTTAGACTTGTATTTAGGCACGTGTCTAATTCATTTATCTTTTACATTACCGTTGAAGAGTGCTGGAGCAAAGGTATGTGTGCATAGCATTTAGATAAGGTTCATTCTTGTATGAAATATTGCTTGATTGTACTTTTTCTATATACTTGTACACTGCACTAAACTGAAATAAGGGCTTGTCCTATAAACAAGATAAGGTGGGAAAGTCATTACCCTCTCTTAGCCTCAAGACAATCTCCTCATTCACTACCCAAACCTAAATAAAACTGAGTAGACGATGGCCCTAGGGACATCTCGAACTCAAATAGGAGACTGACCTAAGGGGGAAGTTGTTAGAAGTTGACTCTGCGAAATTAGTGTCTAAGGTTAGGGATTGAGGGCAAAACTTTGAAGATTGGTGGTTTGGCATAATTAGACCCGTTGCTTAGGCATGAATACCTCCTATTGATCTTGTCCCTACCTGACCGATTAACTTGTAGTTAGATTCTGCAATATATTCCCCGTGAACAGTCTAACGGTTAGGAGTCGTCAAGGTCTAAGGTCTACCCTAACTTAGGTTAGATTTTTTTCTTTTTATTTGTTTGTTTATTTGTTTATTTGTTTTTTTTTTTTTGTTTATTTTTGACATTTCATGTGTGATATGACTTATAACAACAATTTGTCAATTTTAATGGTAATCCATGTTTCACCTCAATCTCTTTTTCGGATATTACCAACCCGGCGTATTATAACTTTAACCAACCTAGTGTGTCAGATTGATCTTATCTAAATCAATACATGCCCCAGTCCCAATACTATGAATAAGACTGAATAATCATCACTACTCTTCACAGAGTCAATAAATATACAACTTTCCCGAGTCCACCTTACCAACATCTAGCTTCATATACTCCTTCTCCTGAACAACCATTAGAAGAATCAATTGACTGAGAAAAGATGATGAAAGCCTTAGAAGAGCTTGAGTGACGTATTCAAATTCTAGAAAACTCAAATCCTGTTAAAATTTTCAAATCAAAGATCCTTACTCTATTTTTTAGAAGAATATACCGACTTAGAAAAGAGTATGGAATCTATATTCAATTCCAAAGTGATCCTTTAAATATGATAGAAGCAAGACTTAGTAGATTGAAAATATGCGTAGGAATAAGAAAACTCTCCCTACAATCTTAACTATTCCCGACAGTTCTAGCCATATTGATGAAAACAAGAATCATGAAATTTTGAAGACTTTGATCAAGAGTCAAATTCATCACACAGATTTGGACTTGACCAATTCCAAACCTTGGACAAATTGTCAAGTTTTTCATTCAATGAGATTGAACTTGAATGTGAATGTGACCCTGATCCCCAACCTTGTGATTCAGTTTTCATTTTTGAATCTATGTTGACTCCTGTATCATTACCCAATTGGGACTAATTTTCAGAGCCAAAATTTATTCCCGTACCCATAAATCTAAAAATTGAATCACCATTTTGGATCGTCACATCCCATTGTTGAAAAGAGAATGTGAATCTCAGTTCTTTGATTTAGACCTTATTAATTAACCAATACCGATCTCGAATCCAAAGTTGATTTTTTCGAGTTAGTATTGGTTCCCGAACTTTTCATTTCAGAGCCCAAATCATCCATTCTACAAAATCATATTCTATTATTGGACCAGGTTTTGACTACAATGACTCCGTGAAGATTTTTCAAGACTAGTCATATGAAGGGAATAAGTGTCATGATAGAACCTTTCATGATCCTATTCATATTGGGACTATAAATATGTAAATAGAAATGAGGTCAATAAAGATAGGTCCTGTGAACTACCATATTATCTTGATTGGGTAGCAACGCTTGATCCAATCTGATCACCATCGGAACTGCCACCTTGAGGTAATAATTTTCCTTTCCTTTCTTCTTTTTCATGTATTTATGCATTAATTCATACATTAAGGACAATGCATGAGATAGGTATGGGGAGGGTTCTAACATAACTTAGGTTTTCTTCTTTAAAAAAAATTATTATTAACATTTTCTTTACTTTAAAAACTTTTTGAAAATAGAAACAATTTTTTGACTTATTTTTGTAATAAGAATTAAGTTAATTTTAAGGAATAGGAGAACATAATTAAGATTTCTTATACTTGATCGAAATAAGATTATTTGTTTGATTTCAAGGGTTAGGAAGAAAATTTGGAAATGTAATTTAGTCTTGACTTTTACCTTAATGAAATATGTAATTTATACAATAACACACTTAGGGTTCAAAAACAAATATTCTTATTGTTTACATCTTTATATGCTTGATATTACTTGTGCTTAATCGTCTTATATACTTGGGATTGTATAATATATTCATGCTCTTTTCCTTGCCTATTCTTTAAATTCTTGATATTTTGTTTATACTCACACTAGTATTGAACCAAGAGAGTTATAGTAGCACCTCAGCTCTTAGTCTAGAGGAATCTTGAGGAGAAGTTCAGAGCCCTTAACCGGGAATTTGACTTCACTCTTTGGTTATACTTTGTGTGGTAGTGTAATAGTTTTTAATTTCTCATTGTTTAGCGTTTGATAAGCACGTCACCTATTCACCCCCCTCTATGTGAACTACAAGTAGTATCAGAGCTTGGTACTCTTGATTTGCATCTAACAACCTAGAGTTAAAGATCCTATTTTTGCTAATCATATTATTTGTTTATACACACACACGGAATTCATTGCACCTCCTATGTTTGATATTCTTAAATTTCAAAATTGAAAAGTTAAGATGTCTTTGTATCTCAAAGCCCTTGGTATTTATGTTTATCTTGCCACTATTAAAAAATCATACTTTGTTAATGGCAAATATCTTGAAGCTAATGAAAAAGCCCTTCATGTTTTAAAGTGAATCCTAAATGATGAGTATTTATCTAGGGCTTCTAACTTTAATTCGGCTTTTACGGTATGGAACACTTTGACCTCTCTTGGTGAACAAATGTCAAACGATAAGGAGAGAGACTAGGATGAATGAAATGATACTTCCAACATATGCTACATGGTCCAAGGGATGACCCCTTGAGGAAAATTCCAATTTCGAGCTTGATGAAGATGTTGAGATGCCATATGATGAGCTTGCATTGCTTTTTAAAATGCTTCTTAAAAAATATGATTTGTTGGATGCTGAGAAAAATAGTTTGAAGAAAAAAAAATGCTTCTCTGTTGAATGAAAATTAATCTTTGAAAAATCAAGTTGTTTTGATTTTTAAAGAAAAAGGATATTATTTTAAATAAAAATGAGTCTTTGAAAGAAAAATTATTTTGGTTGATAAAGAAAAGACTTCTATTTCTCTTTTAAAAGAAAATAATTTTGATTCCCATACTTATCATATTGTCATGATAATAATATTGTATCTTCTTTTGATAAAGTGAGACCATGTTTTGAAAAGTAGAATTAAATTGTTTGGCTCCACTTTGAGCCAAAGTGCTATAATTATAAATTGAAACCCATGTTTTACAAGAAACATGCTCCACAGTTCATGCATATACCCATGTTATACATCTTATGCACACCATGATGACATTCATTCCTCCATGTATGTTAGAGTGTACACATGTATAGATTGCGGCCGCAAAGGCCATCTTGTAAATTTTATTTTGATAGATTAAATTCTTTAAATTTTACAAATAAAAATATTTTGGTTCCCTATATTATTAACCCCCGTGGACCCGAAAAGATATGGGTAACAAAATCTCCCACCACTTATTTTTGATGTAGGTGTGGGCCTCACAAAATGTGAGAGGATTGGTATCTTGATAGTAGATGCAATCGAAGCTTGACGGACACATCAATGGATGCGTCACTATCAAGAAGTTTAGGTGGGAGGACCACCTCATTTTGAAGAAATGGAGAATAATTCTATCAGTTTGGTAACTATTCCTATCCTCCATATTATATTGTATATGATTTTCAATGATGACTTTTAGCATATCATATTTTGCATATTTTGATCATATGCTCATATATAAATCTTGTTAAAAAACTTAGCTATACATGTACAATTCTAGAGATACACTTGATTTTCATGCTATACATGCGCTATTTTATTTGTGTACCCAATTTATATTTGATTGTATATTGTATGTCCTACTTTTGATGATTCTTGCATGTTATATATTATGCGGGGAGCGATTCGGATGTTGGAAGCGACACTTCCAACGTGTGCTACATGGTCCAAGGGGATAACCCCTTGAGGTAACTACCGAATCCGAGATAGAAGAGGATGTTGATATGTCATATAATGAACTTGCTTTTTTGTCAACAACTCTTAGAAAAATATGACTTGCTTAAAAAGGATAATAAGAATTTGAAAAAGAATTTGATTGCATGTTAAAAGAAAATGAGTCTTTTAAAAATAAAGTTGCATGCATTGAAAAAGAAAATGAAAGTTTGAAAAATGAAAATGTTTTCTTGATGTCTAAATTAAATGAGCTTTGTGAAGGAAACACTATTTTGAAAAATAAAGTTGTTTTGGGGAAAAACAAAAAAGAAGTTGCTTTAAATGAAAAACACTTCTTTGAAAAGAAAAATTGTTGAAAAAGAAAAAAGAAAAAGAAAAAAAAAATGATTCTCATTCTCACCATGCTTTACATGCCACCATTAATCAAAATGAGATTAAATTTTTGAAAATAAAATAATTTGTTTAAGCTCAACTTTGAGCACGTGTGCATTAACCACTCTAGATTGGAGTCTTTGGTTTTCAAAGAAACAAGCTCCACATGTCCATGCACATCATCCACATCATGCATATGCTTATGTTGCACGTCTTGATCACACCCAACATCATATGCATCCTAAGGTGTACAAATATACACATTGTGGCCGCAAAGGCCATTTAGCAAAGTTTTGTTTTGATAAGTTACATCATATTAATTTTGCTAAGAAAAAAGTTTGGGTTCCATTAGATGCTAACCCCCGTGGACCCAAAAGAAAATGGGTACCAAATCCCCACCTTGTGTATTTGATGTAGGGGCGGGCTCTCACAAAACGTGAGAGGATGGTGCCTTGATGGTGGATGCACATGGACATGATGGACACATATTTGATGCACCGCTATCAAGGAAGTTTGGTGGGACAACCACCATGTTTTGGAGATTTGGAGTATAGTTCTTTGGTTTAGTAACTATCTCTAAACTCCTAGTTTATTTACATGCATTTTCATATATGATATTTTTAGCATGTTCATGTTTTATGTGTTTTTGTGCTTCTTGTGGTAAATACATGATTAGATGTAGTATTTGTCAAAACTTGTATTTATACGTGTACAAATAGTGAGCAACAAATGATTCATATATGTTTGTACTTCATTATTCATTTGTACTCACTAATGCACATGTATAGGCTAGTTTTGATGATTCTCTCATTTATACATGTTTTGCCTATTTTTATGTTTAGCTTCATGTATATGCAATTTTTATTCAAATCTAATAAATATACATGTATACCCGTTGAGTCATTTGCCTTCATGCAATATAATTTTAGACTCCTTTTATGTTTGTGATATGTATGCATATTGTTAGGATTAGATAAATCACACATATACCTAGAAGTTTGTTTTTTTAAAAAAAATGAATATTTATGATTTTCAATGAAAGATGAATTTTCATGATTTTTGAGTTTCATGTTTGTTTTGAGCATTATTGATTATTTTCATGAAAATGCTACTTACATGATTTTTGTACACTCACACTTTATTTGTTCATTCATGACTATGCTTCATGATCATTTGAGCTTTATGAACTTTGAGTGTCGAATTTTATGTATTTGGTATATTTCATGATATACATATGATTTGATTTCATGTTTTGAAGGATCTTTAACTAGTTTTTCAAAAATTATTTTAACTAGTTAAGTATTCTTCATTTGGTAGTGTTTTCAATACTAAAAATATTTTTCAAACTCTAATTTTGAAAACCCCTACCAACACCTTAATGGGCGGATGGATGGGCGAGTATGCCTTGCAAGCTTAATTGAAAAATCTTTTATCATGAGCACATAATGGGTGGAAGGTTATGAGTTATATACTTGATCTCAATTGGTATTTTTCATTTTGTATATACTCATATTTTGGTTTCATATATGTATGCTTCACATTTTAAATAATATCAATTTCTATTGGTATTTTCATTTTCATACATATATGATTTATTTGTGCTTAATTTAAAATAGGTTTATATGTTTAAAGCACAAAGTTTGTTTATGCTAAGCTTGATTCAAATTCTTATTTTCAATTGGTATCTCAATTGATTGTTTAATAAGCTTATGCATTAGTCTTAAATTGATATTTTTATTGATATCATAAATATGCAATAATTTTTAATTGGTATCAATATGACTCTATTTTGATTAAAAATTCAAAATTTGTAATGTTTATTTACAATGGGTATTGGTATCTTAAAATTTGATTACAATTGGTATCTTAAAAATTTTTGTTTATATGATATCTTAAAATTTGATTACAAGATATCTCAAAATGTGTTTTATTGAGAAAAACTCAAAAATTTTGTTTTTAATGAGAAAATTAAAAATGTTTTGATTTGTATTGCCTATATGCAAAGAGAGCTTAACATCTCTTCTACATATAGATTCATGTTGAGTGTATCTTATATTGAGGAGCTTGACAACTCTTTTTTATGCGGTACACACGTGTGTAGGAGGAGCTTCACATCTTCTCTTATGCATTGCATATTATGTGTTATGTGAATTAGGGCTTGTCATCTCTCTTTCATGTAATGTATATGTGTAGGGAAGTTAACTTAGCGTCTTCCTCTTCATGAATG
Organism: Agave tequilana; assembly: GCA_038442645.1. Taxonomy (NCBI): domain Eukaryota; kingdom Viridiplantae; phylum Streptophyta; class Magnoliopsida; order Asparagales; family Asparagaceae; genus Agave; species Agave tequilana. The sequence continues at coordinate 48,150 of JAVJIF010028183.1, read as the reverse complement.
TATATCGCATATATCTTTTATTGATTTGTTTAATGTCAACCCTTTGTTGATTTTGCTTTTGACAAAAGGGGGAGAACATTTTGTTTTTACTTTGACCCCTTTGTTGATGATTGACAAAACGGCGGAGAAGTATTTAGTATATATGCATGTTTTCCTTGCTTTATTCATAAAGGGGGAGAAGGATTTATGTTTATGCATATATGTTTTGTATTGCAAAAAGGAGAAAAGAATTTGATAATTTGATGTGTCATGCTTGTTTATGCATGTTTATCTCCTTATATTTGCATACATGTTTGTTTGTATTCATGTGCTTCATTGTCATATATTTATTGTTTATTGCTATGCATGAGTTAAGGGGGAGCTTCCTTGAAGCTTTACTTTAATCCATGCATATATAACTTCATGAGTTTTGTCATTATCAAAAAGGGGGAGATTGTTGGTCCAAAGGCCCATCGCTCTAGTTTTGATGTCGATCAACTCATGTAGTTATAGTACTAATGATCTTGTGTTTAATTAGTTCAGATTTGTGATCAAGATCTTAGTAGGTTATGTAGCTTTAACAAAGGATTTAAAGTCAAGTTTTGGAGCTAGCACGGTTTGATTCAAGAGCTTGTGCATCAAGACCACATCAAGTACTCAAGAGGAGTCTAGCTCTTTGGATCAAGTTTAGACCAAGTCAAGAAGATGAGAAGACTTCAAGTGAAGACTTCAAGATCAAGACTTGTGTCTAGGTTTGTTTTATAAGATTTTGTTTTTAGATTAAAATGTAAAGGATAAAATAGTTGGTGGATTGCTCAAGTATACCATGTACACACATACTCTTGATTTAGATGAGTTTTCATAAAAAGAATTTTATTTTGGAAAAATACAAAAGAGTTTTCTTTTAGAAAAATACCGATTTAATTTTTGGAATTCAAGTATATGTTTTAACCAAAATCATATTTAGTGCTTATTGTCAAAAACATAGATATTTCACCATGTATGTGTAGTGGATCATATCCATACACACTATGCTTAAAAGAGTTTAAAATATCTTGTTTTTGTATTTGGAGAAGTTTTGAAAAACCAATTTTGGAAAAATACAGTTTTCGTTTTTAGCCAAAATTTCCAAGTTACAAAAATAGTTCAAATTGTTTGTAACATGTCTTGATTTTGTTCAAGCATGTTTGATTATCAAAGTATAATGTTAAAAACTATTTTGTAGATTTTTTATGATTTTATGGGATTTTATTTGAGCCAAAATGACCAAACTTTTTATCCCAGAATTTTCTGTTCTGGCTTCAGCCGGTCGACCGAAGTCTGAAGTCATTCGACCGAGTCGGTCGACCGACGTGCACAGACGTGCACGTCAGCCTTTGCTGGAGGGCCGGTTGACCGGGTCGGTCGACCGCCAGAGAGCTATGCTCTCTGGAAAGCCCCGGTCGACCGGGCCGGTCGACCGGCACAGAGATCTGCTCTCTGTTTCAGGGTCTCGGTCGACCGGCTAGTCGACCGCTGCCCCAACGGTCAGAAAAATGATCGTTGGCGGTCGACCGGGCGGTCGACCGTCAGGCCAACCTGGCACCAACGGCTAGTTTTTCTAGCTCTATAAATTGGGGCTTTTGGGGGCTGTTTTCTACAAGATTTTTAAGTGAATTTTGTACCAGTTTTTCCTACTCTATTAAGAGGTTTTCTATACTTTTTTTAGAGCCAATATTTTCAATTAAAAGGGAGTTTATCAAGAGTGTTTCAAAAGAGATTTTCTTGTGTTTTTCATCATAGATTCAATCCTTATTTTCTCACACAACACTTGAGCTATCCATTAATATATTCATCCTATAGGAGTGTTATTGTGAGATTATTTTTAAGTGATCAAAGTGTTTAGATCACCAAGAGTTCCATCTTGTACTTTGAGGAGGCGGACGGTTGTGTTCGCAGTGTTTCGGGTTTTAGTGAGAACTCGGTGTTTGAGGTGCGGCCTCGGCGAGCTTGTGGGCTTGTCGTGTGTACGGGACTAGAGAGTCCAAGAGTTCTAGTGGGAATCCTTGTAGGTGTTGCGGCACCGAGTGATCCGGTGGATCGATTATAGTGGAAATCCTTCAAGTGTGAAGGCGGGGACGTAGAGCAAGGGTGCTCGAACCTCGAAACAAATCTCCCGTATTTGCGATTGCTCTCTCTATCTCCTACTTGTTTATATCTTGCGTGCTATTATTGTCTTTATCTTTATATGCTTGATATACATATTGTGCTTAATTGTTATATGTTTGGGGTGTGTTTGCTAACACTAGTTTTCAACCAAGAGAGCCAACGCGACACCTCAACTTTTATTTAGAGGAATCTTGAGGAGTGAGTCCAGAGCCCTTCACGGGGAATTCGGCTACACTCTTGTGTTAAACTTGGTGTTAGTTTAATAAGTTTTTAATTTCGCATTTAGTGACCATTAGATTAGCCATCACCTATTCACTCCCCCTCTAGGTGATTTTACATCTGGCTCATGAAGCAAGTTTGGATCAAGTCGAGATGGAGAAGAAGATTTTCAAGAGAAGATTTTCAAGAAGACTTGAGTCTAAGTTTGTAAGTTTAAGAATTTTGCTTTCAGATAAAATATAAAGGATAGATTAGTTATGGATTTCTCAAGCTCACACACACAAAAAAAAATATTTATATTTCTTTCATATTTTTGTATTTGTTTTCAAAAATGGGTTTTGCAAAAAGGGTTAAACCAAAAACAAATTTAGAGTTTATATATGTATGCTACATTTTTGTTTTGTGTTTCAAGAATATATCTTTTGGTTTCATGAATAGATTTCATCAAAATAGTTTACATGGTTTATATGTATATTGGATTTCATCCATATGCGTTTATTTTTCATATGCTTAGACAACTTATTTTGGTGTATCTAGTTCATGTATTAAAGTTTTATTTTTTTTATCAAAACTTATTTTGATTTTTATTGTCAAAAACAAGTATATATCATTTACTACGTGTATTGAATTCTATCCATATACACTATGCTTCAAATGTGTTTGAATATCTTATTTTTGTATTTATACAAGTTAGAAAAAATTGGATTTTTATTTAGAAGTTGGTTTTTGAAAAATACTGTTTTGTTTATGCTTTAATTCCTATGTGGAAAAAATAGTTCACATGTTTGCAATATGTTTTGATTTTTTATCACTCATATTTGTACTTCATAGTATTTCAATGAACTTATTTTTGTGGGATTTATGGAGATTTTATGGTATTTAAAATGTATTTAAAAAGATGATCAAAATATGTTTTTGGGCTTCTTGCGGTCGGCCACCAGTTGACTGACGTGCACACATGCACGATTGGCTCAAGCCCATTCTCGGGCTTGGCTCGGTCGACCGAGCGTTGACCGACAAAGAGTTATAATTCTCTAGGCTTTGGGTGCAGTTGATGGGGCGGTTGACCGGCAAACCCAATGGTCATAAAAATGACCGTTGGCCGATCGATTGAGTGGTCAATCGATAGGCCAATCTGGCCCCAAACTGTTAGTTTTTGACAGCTTATATAAAAGAGTCTTTTAGGCCATTTTAATAAGATTTTTAGTAGTGTTTTCAAGAGCCTATTTTCTTATCTTCAACAGAGTTTTCCCAACAAGTTTTAGAGCTTTATTTCCATATTAAAAGAGTAGTTCATCAAGAGTGTTACTCTTGACTTTATCAAAAGTATTTTCTTGAGTTTTTCACTTTCACATCTATCTAGTTTTTCCCACACAAGCTTGAGATATCCATTACTATATCCATCCTTTAGGATCGTTGTATGTGAGAGTGTTTGTTTGTGATGAGAAGTAATCACAAAGTATTCTACCTTGTATTAAGAAGGAGTTGGAGGTTCCGGCCCTGGCGAGCTTGCAGGTTCGCGTTATGTTGTTCTTGCAGGAACAAGTGAGATACTTGTGGGTCCATTGAGTTCTTGAGGGAGATAGTTGTAGGTGTTGTGGGACCGTGTGATCTTGTGGGATCATTTTTAGTAGAAATCCTTCATTGCAGTGAAGGCGGGGACGTAGAGCAAGTAGTTCGAACCTCAATTCACTCGTATTTGCGATTACTTATCTCTCTCTCAACTCACTTGTGTTTATATTTTTACTTGCTCTTATTGTTTAAATCTTTTTATGCTTGATATTTACTTGCGCTTAATTATTTTATATGCTTGAGATTGTTTAATATCTTGCATGTTCTTATTCCTTGCCTATTCTTTAAGTACTTGATATTGTGTTTGTACTCACACTAGTGTTGAATCAAGAGAGCTATAGTAGCACCTCAACTCTTAGTCTAGAGGAATCTTGAGAAGAAGTTCAGAGTCCTTCGCAGGGAATTCGGCTTCGCTCTTTGGTTATACTTTGTGTGATAGCATAATAGTTTTTAATTCCGCATTATTTTGTATTTGATTAGCACATCACCTATTCAACCCCCTCTAGGTGAACTACAAGAGGATGTTGATGGAGAGATTCTGTCTCCTCGTTTTAAAATACCGCAAGCGCACGGTCGTTCGATGTAGCACTTGAGGGTCGATCTACAGGGACAAGTGGTTCTTATGATTTCAACACCTCTACGCGAATTGATCAAAGGTTTTGTGGGAGTTTGTTCTGAACTATGTGTTAATTTAGAAAAGTCAAGCACCCAGGGTCGAATCTCCTAAACTAGCATCAAGTGGTCAATCTCGGTCTCCATACTAGTATGTTGTTACTCGCCAAAATCTCTATTCCTAATAGGCAAAGTAAGTCTGAACACTAGATCTAAGCACGTGGTATTATCTGCATCACATGGTCCATCAAAGATAAATAAAATGACTAAATAAATTAAAAGTAGAAAAAGCAATAAAATCTTAAGCATGGACCATTGACTATTGATACATACCTTGTCAAATAACTAGTGACTCTAGAAATAATTTTCTAAAAGTTCTAGGTCAATCGGTGAGTGCAATAGTCCTAAGAACGAGATCTAAAATGACCACAAGAACAGCTAGCCTAGGTTCATCTCCCCTAAATACTAGCAAAATTAGTTACTCATGTCAATCTATAACAAAACAATAATAAAGCATAATTAATTTAATAATTAATGGCAAGTATTTAAATAATTTAACTAAGTTAGTAGAGTAGTAAACAATTGATTAACCACAAATAGATTAATTAAACTAGATTAATTAAAACAAACTTTTCACTTACCTGTTCCCAAATTCTTTGGACCTTGCATGCGTGCGGCAGAGTGGGAGTAACGCTTGAGAGAGATAAGCATGTGGCCCCACCAAACAATGCAACCATGTTGCCTCTCTTGCTACATGAGCTCGTGGGCCCTAAAAAGCACCATATTGATGAATAGAGCTCCCTGTGCACACATGCGAGGCACAGAAATTGAGAACAAAAAATGACTCCAACTTTCAATAATTGAACAACACTAACACGAGGATTAAAAAAAAAAATCAAAATGGCCCAGGTCACGCAATCACAGAATCAAAAGAAGAAAGTGGGGGGGGGGGGGGGGATATTGAAGGAAAAAAAAATTCGGCCAGAAAAGAAGAGGGTAAAAAAAATTGGCCAAAATCCAAGCCCCAAGAATTGTCATGCTACCATGATTTTACAAACAAAAGAAATAAAAATAAAAAATAATAAAAATAAAAACTAAAACTAGATGACCGCCGCCCCCAATATGGCAGCCACCCTCTCCTTTAAATATTATAGGAGTTTACAAAAGGTCCTTTGAAATCTATCTATTACATAATAATTCATTTTCAATTCAGGCAGATTTTTTAGATGACCAGTACAGGCCATCAAATGGAGGAATCAGCGAAAGCTATCAACATGAAAGTTGTAGATCTTCGAATTCTTTTTCTGTAGCATCTTGAATAATTTCTTTCAGAGTTCCGTAGCTAAAGTTATGGCCAAAAGACCTTAACATATTTGGAAAGCAACCCTCAATCTTTTATAAATTGCGTGATTTAATTGCTGAAAGTATCCGGATTCCTCTTTTTTTTTTTTTTCTTTACCTGTTCCATACAAAATATAATCAAATATACCCGAGTAGCATTATTTATATACAAATAATAGATAATTAGGAGCATAAAAATGATATAAAATCGTGCTGATCAAATACCCCCACACCTATCTTTGCTAGTCCTCGAGCAAAACTAATAAAAAAAAAAAGTAAAACTAAACTAGCCTAACTCACTTTCGTCGAATCACGGTTGTACTTAGCATGTACAACAAGCCGTTATATACCCCTAAGTTACCCCTAAAGGAAGAGTTTTATCTCGTGAGGGTTTTCAGTGGATTACACCCCACAAATCCAAGATAGTTAGAGATTAAGAAATACAAAAAAGTAAAATAAGGATAACCGAAAATCAAGAAAAGAAAAACAAATCAAATTTTTTTTAATTAACTAGCTAGCAAGATCATCAATTTTCATGAGTTTCATTTTCAAGTAAAACCTCAATTCAAGAAATCATATCGGCTATAAAAATAAAGTCTCAAATCCAAAATTTTATACCACCTGTCCTAAGTTCAGATCCTATGTACCCCGTGATCATGATTTAGTTCCTAAGCTTGAGAATATTTAATTACAACTTCCATATTTTCTTTTTTTCTTTTTTTTCTTTTTTTTTACTATCTTTCGCGTAGATACCAAGGTTTCCTGAGGCCAAGGCACCTAACTAATTGATAATCAAAATTATTATATTTTTATAGTATCTTGTCCTATTAGGCTTTCTCAGCTATCCATATAGCGAGATTTGGGCCAATGCTTCCAAACCAGATGGTCTTAGGGTAATAAGTGTAAAAACACTCTTACAGACTTAATTACTCAAGCAACTGAGGCCACAAAATAAGACTTATTAATATCTATTTTACTATATACTAAATCTTTTTTCTATTTTTTTTAGTTGCAATCAATATCCCAAGCCTATGAACTAATAGTGCAAGTGCTATTGGGTACATAATCACTTAAACTAAGTTTAAATGGTATGTCCATTTTAGATTCTAATCTTTATTTCAAGACTTTATAACTCTTTCATTTTGATCTTACCCTTAAAATCCACTCATGGGTACTAAATCACTCACATACTAGCTAATCATTTGTAGAAAATTTTCAACTTTTTTTTCTTTTTCTTTTTTTAATTTTTTTAAGACTCCTAAAAGAAAATAAAGATAAAGAAAGGAAAAAAACCCTAAAAGCAAAACAAAATAAATAAAAAAGAGACTCCTAAAAAAATGTGAATCTCTCTCCCCACACCTAAACTATGTCATATCCTCATGCACATAATGAATACAGAGATAAAAATAATGTAGCATGTAATTTACACATCTAAAACATGCACACAATCATGATGATCATGCAATCCAAGCATACAAAAGATATAAATATAAACAGTATGCTAGAATTAGAAATACTCACAGTGCACTAAAAATCAAGCTGTCGAAGCAACAAAAATTCTCCTGTATGTGGTGGATGCCTCCTTACTTATCCTGTATCACTTGTAATAAACTCGGCACATAGGTTAGAAAAAGAGAAATAAAGACCCACTAAAACTGACTCACCTAACTAAAAGAGAAATAAAAAAACTCAACAACTAAAAGAAAAAAATAAAATAAAATAAATATTTACATATGTATAATTTCACAACTCTCCCACACCTAGATCTTTCTAGGTCTATTCCCTCGAGCTCGCTTCCCATCATTCAATAGTTCTCTTTAATGGACAAATTGGAGAGGTTAATCTTTTTGTCATCTTTAATTTCATCCTCTCCAGCTTGTTCATCACTTTCCTCCATCTCCTCATTCTCTTCTTCCCATGCTGCCTCACAAATTCATCATTTCCACACAATATAATTGGAGTGTCCACAATATAATTGCTTACGAATTTAAGCTCATCCTCAATATCACCTCAAAACTTAAATCAACAATTTTTTTTAGAGGTGTTGTAACTAACCAGAGCATCCCTAACCAATTCATCCAAATATAAGTGTTCGTCTTCAAATAGGTTTTCAGAGCTTCGATTAATTAGAGATTCTTGAATCAAGTTTGAAAAGTATGATCATTAGTTGGCTCATCAAAGGTGAAGATACTCAAATCGAGTTTTATTTTCTCAAAGGAACTCTAAACTCAAGATCCTCAACACATGTTTTTTCATCATTGTGATCATACTCTTCAACAAAAAAGCTCATTAAGAAACAAAGGCTCATTATCCATGTAGGCATCCTTACAATTTTGATCAGTGTGCTCCATTTTCTCCATATGAGTGAATGCAATTTTCTACTCCTCAACACTTGTCTTTTCACAGAACTTAGAAAATCATCCTCAAATTTCCCTTGAAGCAAAAATTCATTATTGTCACATTCTTCTTCACAATAAGATTCAACTGGCTCCACATAAGTTATATATGTAGCCAAATAATTTCTAATCACTTCATTCAGACACTGAGGATCATTATCACGTTTGTACACCTCATGGACTTTCACAACTTTGTCAATAGCCTTCTCATGTTCAAGCTCTTCAAATTAATTAAGATGAAATAATGGGGACTCGAAGGGCATCTCGATGGAATGATTAGACATGTCACTATGGCCAACGATTTGCTATTCGGGTCTAACTGTTTGGCCTTTATTCATTTTATGAAGGTTGATGTGCTCTTGAATGGACATGGGTCGAGTTGATAGTGGCTCAGGAACTAGTTGACTAGAAAAGGGATCCTCCTCTTGTTCATTACCCAACTCATTGGCTGGCTTGTTTAAGCAGTCTCTAATGTCATAGAGCACTTGCTTTGAAGTTTGCCTGAAAGTTTCAAAAGATTCCTCTAGTGTTGGTTCCTTATCCACCTGATTACCATTTAACTCAATTTGTGAAAGTTGATGGAACTCTTGAACTTGATCTGAACTTGTGGTTGAAATAGGTTGATTGAGATGAGTCATTATCTTATCCATGTGAGCATATGCCTTGATTAACTGCTGATTGTTTCGACTATAGTCTGCTGCATGGCTTTAAAACTCTTCTCTAATGTGCTTTCTTCATGCTCATTGTTAAATCCCCAAGACGGAGGTGGTGGTTCAATTTAGGACCAATTAGGTCGAGAATTCTGATATGATTGGTCCCATGAAAATTGAAGACAATTCCAACCATCCAAATTAAAGTTTGATGGATAAGGTTCGCTCGTAGGTCCTTGAAATGTGTGGAATTGATTTTGACTTGGTCCCAACGAATACCCTATCGAAGGACACTGTTCTGAAGGATGATATGGATCTTGACAGTGATGGCAACTCATTTGATGGTATGAAGAAATTGAGTAGTTCATAGGATGGATATATTCATTAAAGTCAGGAAGAGAGGTTGGTGGATGGAAAAGAGGGTCTGGCCTATAAAATAGATCGTAACCAAATGAATTTGGATAGGCCATGGGGAAAGGATTTTTTTTAATTTTTAAAATTGTTTTATTTTTTGAATTTTTTTGAATTTTGAATTTTTATTTATTACAATCCAGTATAGGTGTCAAAACTAAAGATAGAACAACGTGTCCCCGGCAACGGCGCCAAAAACTTGTTGGGGAGATTCTGTCTCCTCGTTTTAAAATACCGCAAGCGCACGGTCGTTCGATGTAGCACTTGAGGGTCGATCTATAGGGATAAGTGGTTCTGATGGTTTCAACAGCTCTACGCGAATTGCAAAGGTTTTGTGGGAGTTTGTTCTGAACTATGTGTTAATTTAGAAAAGTCAAGCACCCAGGGTCGAATCTCCTAAACTAGCATCAAGTGGTCAATTTCGGTCTCCATACTAGTATGTTGTTACTCGCCAAAATCTCTATTCCTAATAGGCAAAGTAAGTCTGAACACTAGATCTAAGCACATGGTATTATCTGCATCACATGGTCCATCAAAGATAAATAAAATGAGTAAATAAATTAAAAGTAGAAAAAGCAATAAAATCTTAAGCATGGACCATTGATTATTGATACATACCTTGTCAAATAACTAGTGACTCTAGAAATAATTTTCTAAAAGCTCTAGGTCAATCGGTGAGTGCAACAGTCCTAAGAATGAGATCTAAAATGACCACAAGAACAGCTAGCCTAGGTTCATCTCCCCTAAACACTAGCAAAATTAGTTACTTATGTCAATCTATAACAAAATAATAATAAAGCATAATTAATTTAATAATTAATTGCAAGTATTTAAATAATTTAACTAAGTTAGTAGAGTAGTAAACAATTTATTAACCACAAATAGATTAATTAAACTAGATTAATTAAAGCAAACTTTTCACTTACCTGTTCCCAAATTCTTTGGACCTTGCATGCGTGCGGCAGAGTGGGAGTAAAGCTTGAGAGAGATAAGCACGTGGCCCCACCAAACAATGCAACCATGTTGCCTCTCTTGCTACATGAGCTTGTGGGCCCTACAAAGCACCATATTGATGAATAGATCTCCCTGTGCACACATGCGAGGCACAGAAATTGAGAACCAAAAATGACTCCAACTTTCAATGATTGAACAACACTAACATGAGGATTAAAAAAAAAATCAAAATGGCCCAGGTCACGCAATTCACAGAATCAAAAGAAGAAAGTTGGGGAGGGGATATTGAAGGTAAAAAAATTCGGCCAGAAAAGAAGAGGGTAAAAAAAATTGGCCAAAATCCAAGCCCCCAAGAATTGTCATGCTACCATGATTTTACAAAATAAAAAAATAAAATAAAAAAAAAAATAATAAAAATAAAAACCTAAAACCTAGATGACCTCCTCCCCCAATATGGCAGCCACCCTCTCCTTTATATAGTATAGGAGTTTTACAAAAAGGTCCTTTGAAATCTATCTATTACATAATAAATCATTTTCAATTCAGGTAGATTTTTTAAATGACCAGTATAGGCCATCAAATGGAGGAATCAGCAAAAGCTATCAACATGAAAGTTGTAGATCTTCGAATTCTCTTTCCGTAGCATCTTGAGGATTTCTTTCAGAGTTCTGTAGCTAAAGTTATGGCCAAAAAACTGCAACATATTGGAAAGCAACCCTCAATCTTTTATAAATTGCGTGATTTAATTGCTGAAAGTATCCGGATTCCTCTTTTTTTTTTTTACCTGTTTCCTGCAAAATATAATCAAATATACCCGAGTAGCATTATTTATATACAAATAATAGATAATTAGGAGCATAAAATGATATAAAATCGTGCTGATCAGATGTTACTACGGGATTTGCAGGAGAGAGATGTGGACAAGTTCCTCTAGAGTGGGTCCAATTTGAGTGAGTCAATTCATATTGCGATTCAACATGTGGAGGAAATTGTATATGTGTGTAGTGGTCAAAAATCTTACTCTCACAGGATGCTGATAAGTGTCCAAGCAACCAAAAGCCTCCGTCACTCCAGAGCCATTCTAGAAGCTGCTCTTCGCCCTGAGGGCACTTCTACCCAGGTAGCTCCAATGCTCTCAACTATCTGGGAGCTCTCCCCTTCCAAAGACTTCAGCTTCGCGCAAGATAAACTCGGCAACAGATCATCCCTGATCTTTGCTTTCAGTCGCACCACGGCAATAGATTATCCCTGATCTCTGCTGATAGTTTCACAGTCAGATCTTCATCCACATTCATAACGTGAAATGCCCTCCAGCCCGGGCAGTTATGGACAGAGGCGAGATTCTCTATATGAAATTCCAACAATGAAGCGCCAACAATTATGACCATTATAACAAATTAACACATATAGATCATGCGGTTACGAGGATCGCGCCTGTATCGTCCACCCCCATGCACGTAGGTCAGATCAAGTATAAGTGGACTTTCTCCTCCAGCGAGTGTTTTCCACTAATTTTAAAGGGGGAAAACTTACAAAATTGTAATTAAAATTTACAAGTAATTAAAAAGAAAGAAAAAGATTGCACATATCTCTTCTGAGATTCTAGTAAAGTGTATCGGTGGAGTCTGATTAGCACGTGACCACTTTATCCCGTTGATGATGCGATCGATCGATCTTCGAATACTATTTTCTGGGAATTCTTTCTCGCCTGGTTCTGAGATTCCTTAAAAGAGGAAGATCTTAGGATATTAACACCCTAAAATTAGAGAAATAATTCTCTGGAGCTTCTGGGAAACAAGAAAAAGTTACCTTGCTAGCTCTCTAGATGCCTTTAGCTTTTAGCTCTAATGCTTTGTCTACTCTGTCTTGATGCCTCTTCTGTTCTTCTGCTCTTCTACTCCTTGATGCCTGAGCTCATTCTCAGTGAGCTATTTATAGACTCTAGAGGAGTGTAACTGCCCCTAGAAATTAGCCAGGACTGATAATAGTCAGTTAGCCTTGTGCCAAAAGCTATTTTGAGCTTCACGCAAGGCTATAACGCCCGCGCTAGGCTAAATATGAGCCGCATGCGAGGCTATACAGGCTCGCGTGAGCCTAAAGATGGCCTATTGACTCAGCCATTTGTTGGCCCAAAGGCCTTCCACCCTAGTTTTGATGATGATTAACTCATGTAGTTATATGTACTAATAATCTTTTGATTTTAGTTTCAGATCATTAATCAAGATATTAGTTGGTGATTAGCTTCAACAAGATGATTTGGAAGCTTTCACATGTTGATTCAAGAACCCGAGCGTCAAAGATCATATATAGCACTTGCTCGGTGGATCAAAGAGTTTTGGATCGAGTCGGCTTGGAGATTGCGCTCTACAAGAAGACTTCGGTACCATAGTTTAGTTTTGTGTTTAGATCCAAATTGTAAGATTAGAATAGTATGATAATGCTCAAGTTCACAACACACACGTTTCATGTTTTGAATGTTGGTTTTCGGTTTTTCGGTTTTAGTTTAACGGATCTTGGTTTGCATGAATAGATAGTTTCATGTTTTGAATGTTGGTTTTCGGTTTTTCGGTTTTAGGTTTAACCGATCTTGGTTTGCATGAATAGATAGATTCAAACAAGTTTACATGGTTTAATGTATATTAGATTTGTTCTATATACATGCATGCTTAATTTCCTAGACAAACTTAGTTTTGACTTACTTATTCATGTGTTTTATGTTTTGGTATTTTTGACAAAACATATTTTGGAATTATTGACAAAAACATCGATATATATTTGTTTCATGTATATTGGATTTCTATCCATATGCATCATGCTTTAAAGTGTTTAAATATCATGTTTTTGTATTTGGAAGAGTTTTGGACAAAACGTATTTTCTATTCAAAATCCAAGTTTTAGAAAATACAGTTTTTGATTTTTGATAAAAATGATAAGACACAAGAATAGTTCATATTGATTGATATTTGAGCTAAACTTTTTACCACATGTTTATATATCAATGCAAAATGATAAAACTATTTTTGGTGATTTTTAGAAAAGATAAAAGAATTTTAAACATGTTTCTAACCCAGTTTTCTGTTCTAGGCTTCAACCAGTCGACTAGTCTTCTGACCAAGTCGACTTGGCTGAAGTCGGTCGACCGGGTCGGTCGACCGACGTGCACAGATCTGTGCACGTTTGGCAGACACGGGACGGTCGACCGTCCGGGTCGACCGGGTCTGAGAGCAGAGCTCTCTGTTTGTTTGGGTCGACCGGGTGGTCGACCGGTAGCTGCCAACGGGCAAATTTGACCGTTGGACCGTCGACCGGCCGGTCGACTGGCAGTGTAATTTTGACAGATTCTGCTGCCAACGGCTATATTTTTCTGGGGTCTATAAATACCCCATTTGTGAGAGTTTTTCTCTAAGATTTTCAGTGCGAATTTTTCCCTACTCTCTAGTGTTTTCACAGCAATCAAAAGAAGTTTTTGAATTCAAATTGAACAATCTATTTGGTGTTTTTGCTAGGGTTTGAAAATTCAAAGAAAAGGATTTTTGGGAAAAGAGTTTTGATTCATCTTCTATATCTTGGTTTCAGTTTTTCTCAAGGATTTTTCTTTGTGATTTTGATTTTTATTCCAATGGTTTTCTTCACACTTGAGCTAAAATCTACTATCTCTTCTATAGGATCTTTGTGTGGGAGAAAGAAATTGTTTGTGGTTGTTGTTTAGACCACCAAGTTAAAAACCCAATCTTTGCTTTGTGCCTTGCCCTCATTGTGTTGAGGAAGTTGTGCATTTGTGTTGTATCCCTCAAAGTTGTGAGGTGATCCTTGTGTTTGCTTTGTGCTAATCCCTCGGGTTGTGAGGTGATTGTTTTGTTGGATTGGAGCTTGCCTCAAGGAGGAGGTTGTGGTTGTAAAGAGAGGAGTTGAATACTCCTTGTGAGAGTTCTTTGTGGACTAGCTAGTGGATTAGAAATCCTTCGTGTGTCGAAGGCGGGGATGTAGAGCTGGGTGCTCGAACCTCGAAACATATCTTGTTGTTTGCGCTTAATCCATTGACTCTCTCTATCTCTCTCTTTACTTTGTGCCTTGCAAATATTCATATTGTGCATTCATAATTGCTTGGCTTGGTTGTGTGTGCATCATTTGTTGATTGCACTTGAGTGTATTGCATTAAGTTTTTAAATTTCGCATTGAGTTGACTAGATTAGCACAATCACCTATTCACCCCCCTCTAGGTGATCTTTCACCATTTTCACTGAAAGTGGGGCGAAGTGGACGGGTGTAACCGCCCACTTAAAGTGGCATTAACCCCATTAATGTAGTGGGGTTAGCCCACTAAATACTAGGACAAAGGTTTGACCTGGCCAACCCTCTCAAAGAGGCGTAGAAATCCTCATGCGAGACTAGATTCAGCCTCGCGCGGGGCTTGATCTAGCTCCACACGCAGGGCTAAAATAGCTCTTAATTAGAGTTGTCTCATAGCTCTGGCGAAGCTAGAAGATTGGCTTGGTGGCCATGTTAAGCTTCCGGCGAAGCTGACACTTAGCTCTTTGAGCTTGGAAGGGCTTCAAGGTGAAACTATAATTTTTATCCTCTACGAAGCTAATAACTCAGGCTTGCACTAGGCTAAGTATTGAGCTAACTCAGCCTCAAAAAGCAGTATTTGGCCTACTGTCTGTTTTATTAGATTAGCGGAGCCTGAGCTTTTGCCTTGTCCCTCGGGATGTGTTGAATCGGTCATCAGCTTATCTGCGGCTTGCCTTTTATAGATGTCGACAAGTTGGATATCATTCTGACCAGTTGAAAAGCTGTACATGAGTTTATCTTTTATAGTGTGTCAATAAAACCCCTTCAAAGTTTTCATAAATCTATAATGGAATGGTTCAGATTACGAAATACTTTGAATTACTTCGATTGATAATCAAAGATATGTGGGTGTGAGCTTCGCCTTGATGGTTGAACTCAGCTTTGCCTTTAGGGCAGAATTTTAATCCTGCTTCTAGACTGGAATAGTCTCACCTTTGGGCTGAAATAGGCTTGCCTCCGGGTAGCTTCACCTTTGATAAGAGGCTTGTCTTAGGGCTGGAATGGCTCACCTTTAGGAGGAGTCTCGCCTCTAAGCCTCACCTTCGGGCTTCTTTAAGCAACCTCACTCCAAAGCGAGGGTTGGCTTGTCAGCGCTAGCCTCGCATGCGTCATTATGGAACAACTTCCAATTTCTAAGGCTAAATGACCTCTTATGAGTTACGAGGGAGATTACTCCCTTTTCCGAGGCTTGAACAACTTCGCGCGTATTTACGAGGGAGATTACTCCCTTCCTAAGGTTAAGCACTCAAATGCTTTAGCCTCGCCTGTGCTTCAATATTTGAAGCGTCAGTGGCGAGGTTAGCCCATGGAGCCTATAAATAGGACCATTGTGGTCCTTTCTAGATAAATATTTTTTCTTTTCAATGAGTCTTTATAGAACCCTATCTTCCCGCCTTGCTGTCATTTGAAAACACCAGGGTCTTCATCCTCTTTATCTCTCCAAAACTGAGATCCATGGCATCTCCACACCATTTAGGCAATGAGGCTGAGGCCCCTGAGGCTTCAAAGACTTTCTTTTTGATCGTTATCTGACCTATAGCCAGTGAGTCTCGGCTATTCAGAGACTCCGCCAATTAATCGGTGACTTTAGGGAGTTATCTCTCTCAATTTTAGCTTTACCAGCTATGTCAGGGATTGAATTCCCTTGATCTTTACTTTTAGCAAACTCGAAACCAAGGGCTATAGTTCTTTCGAGCTTCCTAGCGAAGCTAAGACTTGCCTGATTAGGCAAAGACGTTCTTCTAGGCGAGGCTTATGCCTTGGCCTTTCTAAGGCAAGGATAGCCTTGCCATATAGGTGAGGTTATGACTTGGCCTTCTCAAGGTCTGGCTAGCGTTGTAATAATAGGCGAGGCTATGCCTTGGCCTTTTCAAGGTCTGGCTAGCCTTGCCATATAGGCGAGGCTATGCCTTGGCCTTTCTAAGGCATGGCAAGCCTTGTCATACAGGCGATGCTATGCCTTGGCCTTTTTAAGGCGAGGCTAGCCTTGCCGTATAGGTGAGGCTATCCTTGGCCTGTTTAAGGTGAGGGTAACCTGTCATATAGGCGAGACTGTTCTTGGCCTGCTTAAGGTGAGGCTATCCTTAACCTTCTTTCAAGGCATAGTGATCGGTCGCTGATACTGCATATTTAGTATCACATTCTTATATTTATTATATAATAAACTCTATTTTTAATCCTATTTATTGTCTAATTTATATGCAGACCCATTACTAAAGGAGAGGGAAGAGAAGCCCAAAAGCCCATTAAAATTCTGATTTAATTCAGAATTAATTCAAATCAAAGATCAGGGCAGATTAGGGCAAATCAGAGAAGATAAAACCAGTTACACAAGCAGTTAAACTAAGATCTTCACTAATCAATTGGTTAAAGTTGAAGATAAAGGAGGTTTCGTCAAATTCAGGACCAAAAACTGCAATCCAGTAAGAGATAAAATCATATCGCGAAATCAGGAGTATCACCCCCTGGGTTTGGCCACCTGGCCACACCCAAGCCACGAAAACACGGCCAAAGCCTCGTTTACGCGGCTTTGTTAAAGTAGTTGGGGAGCGTTTGCTCCCTTATCTTCGTACGCTCTCCCCCGTTTGATTTTTGCCTATAAATACTTGGTTTTCAGAGACTACAGGGAACGATCAAGTAGAGAAGAATTCTTAGGCTAGTTTTTCATTCTTTTGTGTAGGTTTTTATTTTTATTTTATGTAATTTTTATTCTTTGTAAGCATAGGTTAGACTCAGATTCATGTAAGTAAGAAAGAGATTTACGTTGAGAGTGACACGATATAACCTCCTCCTTTCTTTCATCGTTTCCGCAAGCAATAAAAGGTAACTTTTTTTATATGTTCTTATTTGTTTCATTTTCATCTTCTTCTTTACTTCCCTTCTTTTGGTACTAATTTCTATCTGATTAGCCTACAATTCTGCATTATAACATCGCATTTCGCTACTGATTTATGAATAAAATGTCGGTCTAAACCGTGTTTTGGTCTCTCTTGCAGATAATTAAGACAAGAGGGCAAAAGGCTAATAAGAGCTTAATTAAACTCATTTTTGGGTAATTAAATCCACATTTCTTGGAAGCCAAGCAAGGGAGTTTCAAGAAGATGCATTGAATCTAGACCCTTGCGGGTGTCAAACGAAGATCCGGACGAATATACCTAAATCCAGATATACCACGAAGGTCCTAGAAGTGACGAGAATCGTTCGCCAAAAACCATGGACCTAATTCCCTGGTTTGGCCGCGGAAATGCGGCTATGGCCGTATTTCTATGGCCATATGGTGGGGCCATGCATCGATAATCGACGTGTGGCCTCGTCTCATCTTCTAGAACCCTTTTTGTCTATAAATACCTTTGCAGAGGCCCAAAACGCAAGCAAATGGAGAAACAGGCTAGATTTTCTCTCTTCTAGTTGTATATTAGGATTCTCTTTCCCTTTTATTTTGTATTTTCTTTTCTTTTATATATCTTATAGTAGGGCTGAGAGAATCAGAGAGAGATAGAGAGATATTGATGTAATAGATGGCGACAATCTATGTAAAGGTGTCTCCTTTCTTCTCCATTGTAATCTTCTCCATCTTCTACATGATACTTAGCTAATCTTTTTTTCTCATGGCAATCTAACTATTAACCACTAACCATCTAACCCCTTACTTGATAATCCACATGAATCTAGTAGTCTCTATAAGGCCTTGCTCTTGCAAGAGCCATTGATGGCTCATCATGATGAATTCTAACATTCTAACATTTCTAACACCTAACCCACTAACTTGCTAACTTGCAATATCTTTTTTATTTCATGCTCACATCTAACCGATTTTGATGAATTAATAGTAGCTTGCAACTTGTTTTGTGGTATTGATGTGCTATTTGAATATAGAAGAACAATCTTATGTGCCGTGCTCGATATCGTCTCTTAAAGTCAAGGACTAGTGATGGCCAAGGATTCATGTGAGGTAACTATCACTAAGAGGTTAGCATGATTAGTGGAGCAATTAGTAGTTAGTAGCCATGAGTTTTCTTTTATCTTATTTAAAAATCAATTTCAAAATCTTTTATCATTTTTTCTATCATTGTTTTTACCATCGTCTTAGTTCACCTTTGTTTCATTTTCTTTTTGTTTTCAAAACCTTTCTCTTTTATTTTCATATCGCTTTCGTCGCCTTCTCCACCTATCACTTTCTAGATTTCTTTTCCCTTTCTTTTACTTTTTCTCATTCTTTAAACAAAGAAGACTTGTTAACATAACACATGAATAAAAACTGTTAATGCTTCTATCGCCTCCCGTCCCTGTGGATTCGACCCATTGAGCCAATGCTATAACAAAAGTATCGAGGGAACATTAGCACATACGCATTTATATTGATTTTATAAAACACACGTTTTCGAGTGCTGGTTCCGCCCGATCACTATCCAAGTGAGTCTTATAGCATCGAAAGAGCCTTGCTTTTGCGAGTGCCACTGATAGCCTATGACGATGGATTTAGTCTCAGTCTGTATCATTTCATACTTATATCATCTTGATGATGTAATGTGAAAGAGATGAGAATCAACTCTTATGGGCTATGCGCTTATTGCCTCCACTTCAAGGTAGGTATTTGGCGAGAGGAGGTAAGTATTTCTTTTAGGTTTTCTTTCTTGTCTTTTGATTCTTTAGTTTAGATTACCACAAACTCCCAACTCTTTTATTCACTCTTTTTAATTTCTCTGTATAAATCCATTTTTCTATTTTCTTCGCCTTCTCAATCTACCACTTTCTTCTTAACTTAATTGTAACTTATTTTTCTTTTCTTTTCAAGAACTAAAAGAAGAACTTTAAAAATTCTTTGTAACTTAAAAAGAAATGAACTTACTTAAAAACTTCCATCGTTAGTCCCTCCTTATGGATCACGACCCGCATAGCCACTTGCCATAGCGGTAGTATTGAGAACTTGCACTTCTATCTTGTATTTCTAAAATTTTATATTTTTGTGTGCAAGTCAAACATCAATCAAATTTTTAGCGCCGTTGCCGGGGAGGAAGGTAAGTAATTCTCTTTTTAAATTTATATTTTTTGGATAACTTTCTTCTTTATTCTTGGTGTGCAGTGATAGATATCAAGAAAACTTTTACTGCATTGGACATATAAGTGGCCCTGGACTCTACTCAAGAAAGCAGAGCCCAGAAGCCCTTAGATTTGCTACATTCTAGTGACAATCTGAGTGAACTATTAGCCTGTATTTCTGCAGATTGGCTGAATTGTAAAGCTAAATTTCTGCAGCTATTTATTTTCTTGTTTAATTCACTGTACATACTTTCTAACCTCAACAGTAAAATGATGTTTGTTAAATGCTAAAAATGGTTTAGACTTTGTATTTAGGCACGTGTCTAATTCGTTTACATTTTATATTACTGTTAAAGAGTGCTGGCACAAAGGTACGTGTGCATAGCATGTAGTGTAGGAACACTTTTGAATTATTTACATTGCTTAGGTGTTACTTTTCATGTACATATTGCACTAAATTGATTTAAGGGCTTGTCCTATAAACAAGATAAGGTGGGGAAGTCATTACCTTCCCTTAGCCCACAAACATCTCCTCACTCACTAACCCAAGCCTAACTAAAACTGAGTAGACGTTAGCCCTAGGGACATCTCGACTCATATAGGAGACTGACCTAAGGGAAAGTTGATTAGAATTTGACTCTTACCAAATCGGTATCTAAGGTTAGGGATTAAGGGGCGAAACCCCGAAGGCTAGTGGTTTGGCTTAATTAAGCCCGTTGCTTTTAAGCATGGATACCTCCCACTAATCTTGCCCTTACCTGGCCAATTAACTTATGGTCAGATTCGGCAATATACCCCCGTGGACAATCTAACAAGTTAGGAGTCGTCTATGTCTAAGGTTTATCCTAACTTAGGTTAGATTTTTTTGTTTGTTTGTTTGTTTGTTTATTTGTTTGTTTTTCTTTGTTTGATTTTGACATTTCTTGTATGATATGGCTTATATAACAATTTTTTTTCAATTTTCATTGTAATCTATGTTACACCACGTCCTCTTTTACGGATATTACCAACCCGGCATATCATAACTTTAACCAACCTAGTGTGCCGGATTGGTCTTATCCGAATCAATACATGCCCTAGTCCCAATACTATGAATAAGACTGGAATAATTAACACTACTCTTCACAGAGTCAATGGGGACATAACTCCCTGAGACATATTATCAACCACCTTGCCAACATCCAGCTTCATATACTCTTCTCCTGAACAACCATTAGAAGAATCACTTGACTGGGAAAAGAGGATGGAAGACTTAGAAGAGCTTGGGTGACGAATTCAAATTTTAGAAGACTCAAAATCCTGTCAAAAATTTCAAATCACAGATCCTTACTCTATTTTTCAAGAAGAACATGCCGACTTAGAAAAGAGTATGGAATCCATGATTCAATTTCAAAGTGACCTACCGGATCGATGGAGGCAAGATTTAGTAGATTGAAAAATATGCTTAGGAATAAGGAAACTCTCCCTACCCAAGCTTTGACTATTCTCGACACTTCTAGCCGTATTGATGAAAATCAAGAACCATAGTATCTTGAAGACTTTGACCAAGATTCAATTTCACCCCAAAATTTTGAACTTGACTAATATCAACCCATTGACAAATTGGCAAGTTTTCATTTTAATGAGATTGAACTTGATTATGAATGTGAACCCGAACCCCAACTTTGTGATTCAGTTTCCATCTTCGAATCTATGTTGACTCCGGTATTCTTACCCAATTTGGACCAATTTCCTGAGCCAACATTTATTTTCGTACCCATAGATCTAGAAATTGAATCACCAACTTTGGATAGTCACATTCCATTGATGGGAAAAGAATGTGGATTTCAGTTCTTAGATTTGGACTCAACTCTTAAACCAAAACTAACTCTCGAACCTAAAGTTAATTTTCCCGAGTTAATATTAGTTCCTGAACCTATCATTCTTGAGTCCAAGGCAACCATTCCACCAAGTCACATTCTTTTATTGGACATAGGTATAGATCATGATGACTCTGTGATGATTTTTCAAGACTAGTCATGTAAAGAGAATAAGTTTCGTGATAGGATTTTTCATGATCCTATTTATATTGGGGACTGTAAATATATAAATAGAAATGAGGTCAATAAAGGTGGGTTCCATTAACCACCACATTATCTTGATTAGGTAGCAATGCTTAACCCAATTAGACCACTACCGAACCACCACCATAAGGTAATATTTTCCTTCCTTTCTTCTTTTCATGCATCAATGCATTATTTCATACTTTGAGGACAATGCATGAGATAGGTGTGGGGGAGGGTTCTAACATAACTTAAGTTTTCCTTTTATAATTAAAATTATTTTTAACATTTTCTTGACTTTTAAAAACTTTTTGAAATAGAAATAATATTTTGACATATTTTTTGTATGAAATTAAGTCAATTTCAAGGAATAGGAGAACCATAATTAGGATTTCTTATATGGTCAAAATAAGATTATTGTTTTGATTTTCAAGATTAGGAAAAAATTTAAAAAAGTAATTTAGTCTTGATTTTTACCTCAATAATATATGCATGCTTTATATACTTACACACTTAGGGTTCAAAACAGAGATTCTTATGCCTTATTAAAAAAAAAAAAGAAAAAGAAAAAAAATATATATATAATATATCAAAAATTCTCTGATTAAGCTGGGTATTTGTGCCTCAGAAAGCATAAGTATTCACGCCTAAAAGTGGTTCATATAATAAAATCCTTAGTTTTGTGGCCTTGTTTGCTCGAGTTCTTAAGTCCTTGGGGTGTTTTCTCACCCGGTGCCCTAAGACCGTTTGGTTTGGGAGTCACCGATTAAAGGCTCGTTACATGGGCCTAATAGAACAAAGGAATAATATATATATATATATATATATATATTATATATATATATATTATATATATATATATATATATATATATAAGGCATAAGAGTTAGAGTTAAAGAACCCGAGTCAAAATTTCACGGTCAAAAGGTGCATATAACTTAAGGTAAAATAGTAGGCTAAATGAGAAATACAGTTTGACTCCTTACCTTGATTGATAACAAGTTTTTGAATAGAGACTAAGTTAGGAATGAAAAATTCATTTTTCCTATAACTTATGGATTACTTGAACTCTTATATTAATACTTCAAAATTTTTCTCTTTCAAAATGTGTTTTCAAAATACTAATACTTTGTTTCTCTTTCTTTATGGATTTTGTTGGTGTAATCCACTGAAAACTCTCACGAGACAAAACTCGTCCTCTAGGGAGAACCTAGAGTTTTAACAATTTGTTACACATGCTCAGTGCAATCGCGTGACCTGTGAAAGTGGTCTAATAATCTTTAATTTAATTTTGTTGTTTTGCTCGAGGACGAGTAAAAGATAGGTACGGGGTGTGATCGGTCGCTGATACTGCATATTTATTGTCATATTCTTATATTTATTATATAATAAATTCTATTTTTAATCCTATTTATTGTCTAATTTATATGCAGGCCCATTACTAAAGGAGAGGGAAGAGAAACGAGCCCAAAAGCCCATCAAAATTCTGATTTAGTTCAGAATTAATTCAAATCAAATATCAGGGTAGATTAGGGCAAATCAGGGCAAATCAGAGAAGATAAAACCAGTTAAACAAGCGGTTAAAGTAAGATCTTCACTAATCAATTGGTTAAAGTCGAAGATCAAAGGAGGTTTCGTCAAATTCAGGACCCAAACTGCAAATCCAGTAAGAGATAAAATCATATCGCGAAACCAGAAATTATCACCCCCCAGGTGTGGCTACCTGGCCATACCCAAGCCACGAAAACATAGCCAAAGCCGCATTTACGCAGCTATGTTAAAGTAGTTGGGGGAGCGTTTGCTCCCCCTATCTTCGTACGCTCTCTCTGTTTGGTTTTTGCCTATAAATACTTGGTTTTCAGAGAGTACAGGGAACAATCAAGCAGAGAAGGATTCTTAAGCTAGTTTCTCATTCTTTTTAGTATAGATTTTTATTTTCATTTTATGCAATTTTTATTCTTTGTAAGTATATGTTAGACTCAGATTCATGCAAGTAAGAGAGAGATTTATGTTAAGAGTGACACCGATGTAACCTTCTCCTTTCTTCCATCGTTTCTACAAGCAATAAAAAGGTAACTTTTTTTTATGTGTTCTTCTTTGTTTTTGTTTTCTTCTTCTTCTTTACTTCTCTTCTTTTAGTACCAATTTCTATCCAAGTGAGTCTTATAGCATCGAAAGAGCCTTGCCTTTGCGAGTGCCACCGATAGCTCATGACGATGGATTTTAGTCTCAGTCTGTATCATTTCATACTTGTATCGTTTTGATGAGGTAATGTGGCAGAGACGAGAATCAACTCTTATGGGATATGCGCTGATTGCCTCCACTTCAAGGTAAGTATTCGACCAGGGAGGTAAGTATTTTTTTAGGTTTTCTTTCTTGTCTTTTAATTCTTTAGTTTAGATTACTACAAACTCTCTACTCTTTAATTCACTCTTTTTATTTTTTTGTATAAATCTATTTTTCTATTTTTTCTACCTTCTCAATCTACCACTTTCTTTTTAACTTAACTGTAAATATTTTTCTTTTTCTTTTCAAGAACTTAAAGAAGAACTTTAACTATTCTTCATAACTTAAAAAGAAACAAACTTACTTAAAAGCTTCCATCGCTAGTCCCTCCTTGTGGATCACGACCCACATAGCCACTTGCGATAGTGGTAGTATTGAGAACTTGTACTTCTATTTTGTATTTCTAAAATTTTGTATTTTTGTGTGCAGGTTAAACATCAATCACATAGGTGTCTTTCAAGCTCCCGAGTAGAGCTGGCCTTTTGAAGTTATTAGCATTTCGCCTCTGTGTAGTTTGAAGTTTAACTTTAGGACAAAATTAGTTTTGCTTGTGGAGCGAGGCTGGATCTGGATCAGTTCCATTTAGGGACCGAGGCTCTAACTTAGCATTTTTTTTCTTTTTTTTTACTCAATGCTAACACACTTATTTTTCTTTGTTTTACAGTGCATCCATTGAGCAATCTTTTTGACTTAGCGAAGAAGGTGAATGAGAGTATGAATCTCCATTTTCTAGTCCCGACTTTACATATCAGTGGGAAGAACAGACTGAGTGGCTGGCACTAATTCTAGGAGGAGACACACGTATATTTACCGTAGGCATCGGCCGACAGTTGCCTATCCAGGATGGCCTATTCAGTTGCAGACTTGTGCTATTGAGTTTAACGCATATGGAGAACTTTGTCAGTGCTTCTGCCAATATCTCGACTTTGCTGGTCTCTGCACAAGATATTTGAAGGTCACAGAAAAAAGGACATCACTCGTAAGATCTTAGATCCTTCCTTCACCAATTTTGTTCAAAGAAGTGACAGCGATGAAGAACCCATGCTCATTGGATGATTTTCTGGTGGCAAAATCATCCTTTAAGCGAAGGATTATGGCCTTGTGAGGGGGAAGGTCTTTCGTGTCTAGTTGGTCTGGTGGAATTAGAGTGACCCGTTGCATTTTGACTTCAAGAAGTGCCATTATCTTTAAGAGCAAAAGTAGACCAACTGTTCTAGATGTAGAGCAACAAGTCGCCTGCTTTTAAAGTAAAGACTAAATCGTATGAAGACAATCTTAATGTATCATCAATATATCTT
The DNA here is from genome assembly GCA_038442645.1 of Agave tequilana. NCBI lineage: Eukaryota > Viridiplantae > Streptophyta > Magnoliopsida > Asparagales > Asparagaceae > Agave > Agave tequilana. The sequence goes on along the minus strand of JAVJIF010028183.1, from coordinate 23,131 downwards.
CCTTGTTGAATCAATAAAATCTCTACTTTTTTACTCATTTGTTCTTCTCCATATCTTCCTCTGTGTTTGCTCCTGTAATTACCCATAGGTAATATAAATCTTCCGTAAAGGAGAACATGGTAGGCAAGTTGTTTTGAAAGAACTAAAAAGGGTGAAAATTCACCAAGTTGAATTTTCAAAATTACAAATGTGACTGAAATTATTCAAAGGTTAAAAATATGATAAAGTTAGTTAAATATAAGAGTCCACTAGGGATTAAAAGGGGATAGATTTAGAAATCCATTAGGAATCACTAAATCCCGAGAAGATTAAGTCTAGAGATGCGTCAGTTCAGAGGTATTTTGGACATAACTGATTAGAAATCGTCAGATATGAGATTTGTCGTTCAGAGGTGATTAATTGGACGTAACGACAAAAAAGGATGAATTGCGTAATCATCAGTTCAGAGCTGACGAATTGGACATAACCGATAATTACCAAATAAGGAATGTTTACTATTCAGAGGTGGCAAAATGGACATAACAGTAAACGAAAAGGTGAGACTTGGCTATCTGTCGGTTCAGAGGTGATTGACTAGACATGACCGATTGAGAAGCCACCAAGCTCAAAATTTTATCACTCATAGGTGACGAACTGGATAAGATGACAAAATGAAGGTGAACCCAATTTTAGGGACCCGTCTATTCAGAGGTGATAAACTGGACATGATAGATTAAGACACACTAAACTTCGAATCCGTTACCAAAGATAGTCGTATCAACTTAGCAGCTAGCCCACTAGGGACTATAAAAGTGAATTGGATCGGGAACCCGTCGGTTCAGAGGTAATATGGACATGACCAACTAAAAGACACCAGGCTCGCAATTTGCTGTTCAGAGGTAGTCATATTAACATGACAACAAGAATTCTCGGCCCTAACAGGGGAAGGAGAACAAAGTTATGGACTCGTCTGCTCAGAGGTGTTAAACTGGATATGATAGTTTGAGTACCATAAAAGGGGAGGGATCTAGGCATCGTCGACTCAGAGGTAATATAGACATAATCGATTGGGAGTTATTAAACTCAAAGCTCTGCCATTCAGAGGTGGAGAACTGGACATAACAGCAAAGGAGTAGTCCCCACTGGAGTGAAAGATGAGACTTAGTTATCTGTCGGTTCAGAGGTAACATGGACATAACCGATTGAGAAACCACCAAGCTCAGATTTTTTACTGTTCAGAGGTGACAAGATGGACATGACAGTAAAAGAAGTAATTTAGCTGGGGGAAATAGGATTGACTTCTAAATTTTGTGGGGAAGTGGTATTTCCTTGAAAAATCATTTGGAAGGAATTGTTAGAGGTATATTATTAACATGACAATCAGGAAAGTCTATTGAGAACTTGAAAAGGGAAATAATAGACTTCGAGGGAGTCTACCAGAAACACACTGGGGAGTTAGAAAATGAATTCCATAAGAGATTATATATCAAAGATAACCATTAACGTGACAAAAAGGACTCCGTGGGGATTCAGTAGGGAAAGAATTATTCCCTAAAAAGTAGTCAGAGGTAATCATTAACGTAACAATCAAATCCCTTACTGGAGAATTTGAAAGGAGGTTTTGTCAGAAGTGATCGTGACAGCTTCTCCGTTTGGGAATTCGTAAAGGTAACTTGTCAGAGGTATGATGTTAACTTGACAAAGTTTCATTTACTGTTATAGGTGTTTGAATATAACACCAATTTGATTGGATCTATCCTCCTGTTGAAGAGGATAGCAAGTGGAATTCGATCCGTTGGGGATATTGATAAGATCCGCCCAGGATATTAAAAGGAATTTGCTGTCAGAGGTTTAATGTTAACTTGACAGACTTGATCTGTAACTATTACAGTTTGACATGGTCCTACCATTCCATGGACGGGAATTGGCAAGGGACTTTGGTGGAATTGATCGTTCTTTGTAAAATACAAGAACATTGCTAGAGAATTCCACCGAGGAATAGAGGACAGTGTTCCCAAAATTCATTGGGGGGATCGATCCTGCTGCAGAATAGGAGAACAATACTCTTTAAAATGAAAAAAAAGTCAGAGGTAAAAATTTTAACATGACTTTTTGCTTTATGCATCTACCATTCCATTGAAGTAATTGGTAGGGATTTTGGAGGACTTAAATGAGATCAGGTCCCTTAAGATTTTTAGCACAAATCCTCAGTTACTAACGGATTTGGTGTGCCTTTGCCAACTACCGTTTGAGTTGGGATAGCTATGCTATTCCCCTCAGCATGATGAGTTGTCGAGGACTTTGCGTTGGGATTAAAAGCCCACTTTTTCCTCTATCCTTAGCTATTAAAGGCTTAGGATCTTGTAATTCCGTGGGGATGTTAGTTAGCAATTAACGCCCCTCATGAAATCTTTTCTGGTGTCTTTAATGTTGACACCATGCAGCGTTATTTCCCGATGTTTGATCGGTCTGACTTTGAAGGGATCCCCATTGATCAGAGGTATAATGCTAACTTGATCAGAGTTAATATTTCTTCAGGAATTTGCCGTTGATTGGCATCATAAGCATGTTACCGTTTGGATTAGACAGGCGATATGCTCCATTTGAGTAGACTGTCTCTACTACAAATGGCCCTTCCCATTTAGGTCAGAATTTGCCTTTGAATTTGTGCATCTGATCATAGTGAAATCACCTAGAGAGGGGAGGGGGGTGAATAGGTGATAATGCTAATCAATGCACAAATTTAAAATGAGATGGTGCAACGATTACTCAAAACAAGATTAGAAGCCGAATGCCCCGTGAAGGGCTCTGAACTCCTTCCTCGTGATTCCTCTAAATAAGAGTTTGAGGTGCACAATGCAATCTTGTTGTGAGAGTATTGATTGACAATATAAGAATGAATGGAAAGCAAGTAAACACAAGTAAACCAATCACAAACACATTCGAGCACCCATCTCTACGTCCCCGCCTTTACCCAGAAGGATTTCCGATCCACTAGAACTTCCACAAAGGATTACAACCACTAGGGAGTACCCAACTCCTCAATCACACTCCTCTAGTCCAGAGGTAGTGGAGCCACAAATACAATAATCACTTGGTGATCAAAAGACCACAAACTCTCTTTTGAAAAACTTTTCTTTACAAAACCCTAGAGAATAATGTATAAGATTGAAGCTCAAGGTTTATAAGTAAAATAAAACAAAGTAGAAGAGAGTTTTGATCCAAAAACTTCAGAGAAAAATCAGAGATTAGAGCATAAAAACTGAGAGTAAAAACTTCTTTCAAAAAGACTCAAGCTTGGATTTCTTTTGCAAATGTTGTTTTGAATCTCCTCAACCCCATCCACCCCTATTTATAGGATATAGGTAGAGATTAAAGGGTAAACAATAATTTTGATCAATCATGAAAGATAAGACCCAAAACCAGCCATAAACCTCGTTTGGAGAATAAATCACGTTTTAAAACAAGTTTAAAAAACTAGCCGTTTGGTTGTTAATACACTCACGGTCGACCGGCCCAGTCGACCGTTTTTCAAATTATTTGACCGTTGGCAGGCCCCGGTCGACCGTCCAGTCGACCGTCCCAAACAGAGACTTGGGTGCAGTCAGTCGGTCGAAGCTCGGTCGACCGATATGGGGTCCGGTCGACCGCCCGGTCGACCAGATAACGTGCACACATGCACGCACCCAACGGTCAGAACTGCGATCGACCGCTCGGTCGACCGTTCTGACCTGAAACAAAGCCGGTCGACCGTCCGGTCAACCGCAACAAGTCAAAACATATAATTTGTAAAAATGTTTTTGAAGATAAGTTAATTTTTAAAAAATAATATTGTCAAGACTAGTACACTATAATAAATTGAGTTTGCAAATATTAAAATAGGCATATTAAAATATTTTATACAAGAGACAAAAATAATCTTTTGAAAATCATGTGCAATTTTGTGTGTGTGGGAAATTTGAGCTTCAACACTATATACTATCCTTTTGCAAATGTTGTTGTGATTCTCCTCAACCCCATCCACCCCTATTTATAGGATATAGGTAGGGATTAAAGGGTAAACAATAATTTTGATTAATCGGGAAAGATAAGACCCAAAACCGCCATAAATCTCGTTTGGAGAATAAAACCACGTTTTAAAACAAGTTTAAAAAACTAGCCGTTTGGCTGTTAATACACTCACGATCGACTGGTTTTCAAAATTATTTGACCATTGGCAGGCCCCGGTCGACCGCCCGGTCGACCGTCCCAAGCAGAGACTTGGGTGCAGTCAGTCGGTCGAAGCTCGGTCGACCGATATGGGGTCCGGTCGATTGCCCGGTCGACCAGATAACGTACACACATGCACGCATCCAACGGTCAGAACTGCAGTTGACCGCTCGGTCGACCGTTCTGACCTGAAACAAAGCCGGTCGACCGTCCGGTCGACGCAACAGGTCAAAACATATAATTTGTAAAAATGTTTTTGAAGATAAGTTAATTTTCAAAAATTAATTTTGTCAAGACTTAGTACACTACAGTAAATTAAGTTTTCAAATACTGAAATAGGCATATTAAATATTTTATACAAGAGACAAAAATATTCTTTTGAAAATCATGTACAATTTTGTGTGTGTGGGAAATTTAAGCTTCAACACTATATACTATTCTTTAACAAACTAAAGTATAAAAGTTATAGAAAGAAGTCTCCAAGTCGCGATGTGCCAAGCTAGAGCCTCCTCTCCTATGAAAGAGTCCTCTTGCACCATCAACCTATCAACATGCTTTTAGCGCTATAAACCTCGAAATATGCTTAAAGCCACCAAGACTTGTACAACCTGAAATTCATTCTAGAATAACTTATTAGTACCAAATAGCATCTATATGTTTTGTTATCATCAAAACTTATACAAATAGAGAGTGCAACCTTTTGGGCCAACACATAGGTCGTCTGACGGCTAAGACCAAGTCTGCTTTCTAGAAAATTCTCTCTTAAATTTTTTTGTTGAAGGCCTTTGAGATTTGAGTCTGATAAAGCTCAATACGCTGCTGACCCTGTAATCGCTTCTCGTCTAACGCTTCAAGCTCTTGGAGACGTAATCGGAGGTTATTTTCATCGGTCATCTGGGTTGTCAAAGCAACACGAAGTGATGGTATTTGAATCTCTAAAAGTATAACTGCTTCACATCCGTATACCAGAGAAAAATGTGTATTGCCTGTTGGGTTCAGACTGTAGTCCGAGGATTGGTCACCTATATTGCATATATAATATCACATTCTCATAATTATTGTCTAATAAAGTATGTATTTAGTCTTATATTTTCCTTTATAATGGAGGAGGAAGAAAGTGAGCCCAAAAGCCAGCTTTAATTCTGATTTAAATCTAAATTAAAGAAGGGACAAATAATTCAGGAGGATAAAGATGATCCCAGCTGAAGATCAATGAAAATCATGAAAGATAAACTAGTTGGAAAATCAGTTAAAACAGATCTTCACAAATCAATTGGTTAAAGCCGAAGATCAAGGAGGTTTTGTTAAATCCAGGGCAAAAATCTAAAAATCTGGCAAGAGATAAAGAAGATCGCGAAACTAGGGATCTGCACCCCCCGGCCCCTGGTGTGGCCACCTGGCCACACCCAGGCCTTGAAAGCTGTATTTTCGCGGCTATCTAAGGGAATCAGGGGGAGCATTTGCTCCCTCTATCTTCGTACACTCTCCCCCGTTTGATTTTTACCTATAAATTCTGCATTCTACAGAAAAGAAGGGACCGAAGACTAGTTTAAGTTTCTTGCTTTATTTTTAGAATTTAGGATCATTGTTAGATAGTTTATGAGAAGTTATATCTCATTTTTATTTTTATAGTTCAGTCCAGAAATAAGTGAGAGAGAGAAAGAGTGATTGTAATCCAACATTGACATCTATAAGATTCAAGATCTTCCTTCCTCTCCAAACTATCTGGTATGTTATATTTTCTTTATATACATTGTTTTTACATTAATTATGAGTAGCTATGCATTTTTCTGGGCTCGCTAATCTATCTCTTTTACACCTCTTCTCTTAATTGATTTTCATGAAAGCAACCCCACTTGAATCATTGGTATGCCTAAGTCAAGCTCTGTTCTTGATGGAACATGAGGATGGGTGTTAAACTTTGAACATTTATTTCAAAAATACAACTATTTGTTAATCATTTTTATTCCATACTTGCTTCCTCGCTTGATGGTTTAACATTCTATTTTTAATATTGTATAAAGAAAAGTTTTCAATCTTTAAAACAATACCATCTTATTTGTTTTACTTCAACACTCAAAGGAGACTTTGTGTATTGCCTATGACTAGAGTAAGGCATTAAAATTTTCTTGAGAAAATTAAATAGTTGAGTTGAAGATTAACGAGCTCGAATCTTTTCCATAATTTAAATCACAACAAACCACTCTCAAAGCATTTTCTAAAAAGTCATCTTCTCCAAAACCTTCTTCAATTTTCAAGTTTTTGTTAAATCACTTCTCTACTCTCCATTTTCTTTTCAACTAAAAAATACCAACACCAATCTTTGTTTAAAACAATACATCGAAACGCTTTCATCGTATTCCTCCTCGTGGACACGACCCGTTAGCCCAAAGCTACACGGTAATTCTCACTGCTTTCTTGCAATCATCTGATAGGCTCAAGACATTCACTAAGCTTCTAATTCCAATTTTGTTTGCTTGTGGAGATGAACATTTTGAGAAGCTTAATGATCGTCCTGTTGAATGCTTCTACTAATCCATTGGTGGTAGGGTTGTAAGCGGTCAATGTCGCATTTTGAATCCGGTACTTATCGCAAAACTGATAGAACAATTGACTTGTGATTGGGGACCATTGTCATGGATGATCCGTTGGGGACACCAAATCAGTGGATAACATGATGTCTGATGAAATTAACCACGTTGGTGGTTTTAACTTCAACAAGCAGAACAACCTCTGCCCACTTTGAGAAGTAATCAGTTATCGCAAGGATGAATTGATGATCTTTAGCTGACGGATTACTGATTGGCTCTATTATATCAATTCCCTAAGCTTCGAATAGCCATGATGCGACTGTGGGGTGGAGTAGTTCTGGGAGTTGGTGTATAAAATTCGCAAGGATTTGACAAGCCTTACACCTTTTTGCATACTCGACTGCGTCGGCGATCATAGTCGGCCAATAATAGCCAAGTCGGTGTAATCGATTCTTGAGCTTTAGTCCTGATTGATGAGCTCTGGTCCTGATTAATGAGCTCCACATATGCCATCATGATCCTCTTTGATAACTTCTTGTGCCTCTAAATTGTATAGTCAACGAAGAAGTATACCATCATATAAACGGCGTAAAATTTTTTTTTACCACTGTATCATAGTAAAACTGAGTAGACCTTCATAAAACAGACACTGCTTCCCTGGGGTCATTGGGTAATCTGCCGTGCAAGGCATAGTCATGATTAGGAATCACCAGTCCCTTGGTTTAAAGTTTATCAAGGTCGTATGAACTTCGTTGACCTCTAGACTGTACTTCGGACAAAAGAGATGACGGGTGGCCATCGTGAGATGGCAGCTAGTATCAGTAGGTAAAGACAGTGAAGCCACAACACCGCTAGAGCATCTGCCTTTGTATTTTGGAGGCGGGATACATGACTGAAGTAGAAGCTTTCAAATGTAGTAGCCAACTGAATGGCTGCTTGGTGATAAGGTATGAGGTCTTCATGGTGGGCCTCATAGTCACCCTTGACTTGGTTGATGATCAACTTAGAATCGCCATAAGCTTCAAGGTATCAACCCCCATCTATTGAGCAAGCTAAAGGCCAAAGAGCAAAGCATTATACTCAGCTATGTTGTTGGAACAAGGTTCTATTCGCGAGAATGCACGAGGCAGAACGTGATTCTCAGGCGAGACAAATACTACCCCTACTCTAGCGACAATCTTGCCTTTTGGTCTGGTTCTTGATGCGCCATCAAAGAACAACTATCATACATCATCGCTTGAAGTTATGTTGGCTTCGATAACTTTATCTGGAATATCTTCATTTAGTTTTGAAGACTCTGAAACTGGGTGAGCTGCCAAAGTCTGCGAGGGCTTGACCCTTGATAACTTTCTGGGGTACGAAGGTCATATCATATTAGGACAACAGTATGGCCCAATTAGCTAACCTGGAGTTCAAGAAACTCGGATTCGTCATCAAAATTCGAAGGGGGTTGACTCTTGAGATGATCTGAATTGCCTGCCTAACCAAGTAATGCCGCATCTTCTGGATGGCGAAGACAAGAGCAAGACATTCTTTTTCAACTAGGATGTAGCGACTTTCAGCCCCAATCAAGATTATGTTAAGATAATAGATGGCCTGCTCGGCACCTTCATTGTTCTTTGTGTGAGCAGAGCGTCTAAAGAATGGTCCATGGCTCTTATATATAGTAAGAATAGTTTTCCCATAACAGGAGATGCCATGATTGGAGGCTTTTTGAGGCCTGCTGTTCAACCAAAGGGTTGATGACATCTAATCTCACCTTAAGAATTGGGATCAATCCATCTTGGATAGTCATCTTCGGGGATGTGCAAAAATTCAGAGTCACCATGTTGGTGGTGACTTTCTTTTATTCTGACTTGAGAGTCAAAACTCCAGCAATTACTAGGGCTTGGATCTTTTCTTTGAGGACATAACACCTACTAGTAGGGTGATGCACCATCCTATAAAAGAGGCAGTAATTTGGATCATTTGTACACCCCACTTCATTAGGTCACTCGCTTCAGGTAACTTGAGCTTGTAACCCTTGTGTAGAAATTGGAAGATTGCCACCACCTGCTCATCTTTGAAGGAGTAACCTTTGGCGGGAATTTAATTCCTAATTGCCATTGGTGTTATTCTTTTGCTTCAGTTGTGTCATCCCTGATAGCTCAACGTTTGTGATTTCCTTTCCCTTTGATTGAGAGATTGGGCTGCATCACGCCCCTTGGTGTTGACCCCCCAGTTGTTCTTAGGGACTGAGGGCTCAAACTTTTTAGCAATTACTCGGCTATCTCAGCTTGCTCAACAAGCTCCTTTCATGTATGAGCTTTGATAGCTCTCATACGAACTTCTATTCTATCAAGGAAGTTATGCCGATATGTCTGGAGTAACGTGGGTAACGGCATGCATGCAGGCACATGAGAAAAAGGTTGCGGAACCTCTCAATGTATTCTCACATAGATTCTCCCCCTTTCTAGACTGTTGAGATGAGCTTGTCCATAGTCACCTCAGTATCGTTCTCGTAAAATCGAGAGAGCAACCGACTTTCTAAGTCAATCCAAGAATTAACAAAATCGCTGGGCAGGCTCCTGAACCAGTCAAAGGCTACCTCCTTAAGGGTGCTGATGAACAGTCTTGCCATGATGGCATCATTATCTATCACCTTACCAGTTTGAGACCGAAAGTAATAGATATGTTAGTTGGGTGAGCCCTTTCTAGTGTGCAACATAGGTGACTTGAACTTTGGTGGGTACAGTACCGAATCCCACTCCAGCTGGTAAGGACGAGTCATCCCCATCTTCTTCAGTTCATCCCTTTGGGCTAGAGATGCAATCTGAGCCTGGATGCCTTTAATGATCTCAGCATCAATTGAGGAGTTTTTCTTCGACTTCTCAGTCTTAAGACGTTCATTGTCGTTATGCTCATCATTGTTCTGATTGCTTCCAGTGTCATTGGTATTCCGATTGGTCAGGAGTTAATCTAACATTTGCTGGATATTGTCTAAAGCTTCCTGCTGGGCCCTGAAAGTCTGCTCTTGTGCCTCCATCATCATCATTGTTATTGACCATGTTAGTAGACTCAAGACCCATTCGCACCGAGCTGATTGGGCTGAAGAGGCATATCCACTGGCCTCCTCCTCCTCATCCGACCACTGAAAAATGTTTCTCAATAGTGTAGGTGACACAACTCCAGTTGACGAAGGAGGTTGACCATAATCATAGGGTATTGCTACCATAGAGCGAGTACCTTGGAAGGCACCTTCTTGGTAACCTGACTTAAGCCGCGGCTATAGTCAGAGTGTGGGGACTGGCTGGGGAGTGAAGTTCCTCGTCTCCATCGTCGGGACTGGAAAGATCCCTCCTTCTGCTTATCATGTTAACAGAGGTGGCTACAAGATGGGTCACCTTCGTTGCCTTCTTCTTCTGGGGCTTGGCCTTCTTAGCAGTCTGGGCTGATATTCAGTCGAATACTGATTGATGACTTAGAGTAGCAGCTGTGTGGACTTTTCCCAGGCAGCAATGGATGGAATGCACCGTCACAAGTTGACACCGCTTGTCCGCACTGGGACGGCGAGATGTAAGTAGGTTCCTCTGAGTAAAACTTTCACTTTGTGCTCAGATAATCTCTCAAGTCTATGTTAACTGGACCCAACTGATCCATCACAGAGACCCGAGGAGATTGAAAGTTAGCCCTGTTGGGCTGAGAAGCCTTAGGCATAACCTTAAAGGCTTTCTTTTTGTCTATAGGCGAAGCTAAGATAGCTTCACCTGAAGGAGTAGCTTCGCAAGGCGAAACTACTGCTTTAGTTCTGCCCTTAGAGGGGAACTTAGCTCTGTTGTGCCAAGCTTTTCATACAAGCGAGGTTAGAAGAGCCTCGCTGTTAGCACTCAACAGTGCTTTACCTGTAGCCTCACGATAGAGCTTTTTAGCACTTGGTGCTGAGATCGTCGCTGATTCACGGGTGCTCTGGTCTTAGCTTCACGTGCTGCAGGCTTAATACTGCCCAGCAGTGTTATTGAGGCAAGCGGGCTATAGTAGCCTCGTTGTAAGCACAGGGTGCTTTGGTTTTAGCCTCGCGGGACAAGCGAAGCAGAGGAGCAGAGGGAGTCTTGTAATCCAAGACTGACTGAGCTTCATACTAAGCTAAATCAAGAGAGGCGATTGTAGATTTTGCAATCCACATAGCCTTGTTAGAGACTATTTTAGGCTTGCATGGAACCTTTACAGTCTCATGCGCAACATTGGTACTGATTGAGTTAGAACATGCGCACAAAAAATATAGAATTTCAGAAGTTTAAGAATAGAATGTGTAAATACTCAATACTACCGCTATAGCAACTAGCTACGCGGGTCATAGTCTATAAGGAGGGACTAGCAATGGAAGCTTTTTAGCAAGTTCTCTTTAGTTCACTTGAAAAGGTTAAAGATCTTCTTTTAGTTCTTGAAAAGAAAAAGAAAAATAAGTTACAGTTAAGTTAAGGAGAAAGTGACATATTGAGAAGGTGGAGAAAAATGGAAAATAGATTTACACAAAGAAATTAAAAAGAGTGATAAAAGAGTTGAAAAATTGTAGTGTTAGTGATCTAAACTAAAAGTTAAAAGAAAAGAAAGAAAACCTAAAAGAAATACTTACTTACCTCTTTGGTGCCTGCTTACCTTTGACCCGTACCGACAATTTATCTTTGCTTGAAGGCGAGCAAAGTATGACAAATAGGATCTTCCCCATTCCCGATTAACACTATGAAATGAAGGGGCAAGCTACACTAGCATAGGAATGGCTATCCATCACCATAAGCCCATAACAGCACTTGCAAGAGCATGGCAACTTCGAGCTATCGGAGTCATTTGAATTCACAAACATAGCAAAGGAATGCAAATGAAAACAAGAGTCAAAAAAAGAAACCTTGATTTGATTCAAATAACAATAAAAGAAAAGAATTACTTATACCGGTTTCACCTTCAGTATAAGCTTGCTCTCATTCCTCTATGAAACTCTCCTCTCATCTCAGTTACATAAATAAAATAAAAATTACATGAAAGAAAATAAAAAACCTAAGTTACAAACTACAAAATAGCCTAACTTTTACTCTCTGCTTGATCGTTTTCTGTAGTCTGAAAAGCAAGTATTTATAGGCAAAACCCAAACGAGGGAGAGCGTACGAAGATAAGGGAAGCAAATGCTCCCACAACAAACATAACAAAACCACGGAAACTTTGGCCGCGTTTTCACGGTCTGGGTGTGGCCAGGTAGCCACACTAGGGGTTGATGCTCCCTGATTTCACGATATGATTTTATCTTCTGCTGGATTTTTAATTTGGGTCCTGAATTTTAACGAAACCCCCTTTTATCTTTGGCTTTAACCAATTGATTTGTGAAGATCTTATTTTAATCACTTGTTCAACTGGTTTTATCTTCTATGATTTGCCCTATTTTGTCCTAATTTGTCCTGGTCTTTGATTTGAATAAATTCTGAATTAAATCAGAATTTTTATGGGCTTTTGGGCTCGTTTCTTTTCCTTCTCCCTTAGTAATGGGCCTGCATATAAATTAGATAATAAATAGGATTAAAAACATAGTTTATTATATAATAAATATGAGAATGTGATAATAAATATGCAGTATCAGTGACTGATCAGGTACGTTAGCGCGGGGCTAACTTAGTCCAAGTTGGGATTGTGATAGGCTCGCGCAGAGCCTATCTAGTCTCGCACGAGCAGTGTTAGGTTCACAGGGAACCTTTATAGTCTCAATAGAGATTTGCTTCCCAGAAATAGCCTAGGGTACTTTGGCTACGCTGACCTTCCTGTGCTTGCGCACATATAGGGGACTTTTGCTACCCCCAGAAAGAAGTTGTTCAAACTTCTCTTGATCAAAGTGAATGACTAGTGTTTCAACAATAGACCCGAGGGTATGATCATCACATTGTGACACTTGATTTCAGTAGTGGAGAATATGTTCCCCAACGGAGTCGCCATCTTATTTTCCATTGATTTTAAAGGGGAAAACTTACAAAATTGTGAAGAGAAAGTTACAAATTATCAAAAAGAAAGAAAATGGATTACAAGTATCTCTTCTGAGATTTTAGGAAAGTGTACCAGTGAGAGTCTGATTAGCGCGCGACCACTTTATCCCATTGACGATGCGATCGATCGATCTTTGAATACTATTGCCTGAGAACTCCTTCTCGCTTGGTTCCGGATATTCCTTGAAAGAGTAAGATCTTAGGGTATTAACACCTTGGACTTAGAGAAATAATTCTCTAGAGCATCTGGGAAACAAGAAAATGTTAGCCTTACTATCTTTCTCAATGCCTTCAGCTTTTAGTCAATGCTTCGTCTGCTTTCTCTTGATGACTCTTCTGCTCTTCTGCTTTGCTCTACCTTGATGCCTGAGCTCATTCTCAGATGAGCTATTTATAGACTCTGGAGGAGTGTAACTACCCCTAGAAATCAACCATGAATGATAGCAATCAGTTAGCCTCGCGCCAGAAGCTGTTTTGAGCTTCACGCAAGCTATAACGCCCACGCTAGGCTAAATCTGAGACGCATGCGAGGCTATGCGGGCTCGCGCGAGCCTAAAGATGGCCTATTGACCTGGGCATTTTCGCTGAATGTCAGGCGAAGTGGGTGGGTGTAACCGCCCACATAAAGTGGCATTAACCCCACTAACGTAGTGGGGTTAGCCCATTATATACTTGGTCAAAGACTTGACCTGGCCAGCCCTCTCATAAGACGTAGAAAGCCTCGTGCGAGGCTAGATGCAGCCTCGCGCGGGGCTTAATCTAGCTCCACAGGCGTGGCTAAAATAGCTCTTAATTAGAGCTGTCTCATAGCTCTGGCGAAGCTAGATTGCATGGCCATGTTGAGCTTCAGGTGAAGCTAACACTTAGCTCTTTGAGCTTGAAAGGGCTTCAAGGCGAAGCTATAATTTTTAGCCTCTACAAAGCTAATAATTTCAGCTTATGCGAAGCTAAGTATTAAGCTGATCTAACCTCAAAAAGTAGTATTTGGTCTGCTGTCTGCTTCATTAGATCAGCGGGGCCTGAGTTTTTACTTTGTCCCTCGGGATGTGTTGAGTTGGTCATCAGCTTGTTCGCGGCTTGTCTTTTGTAGATATCGATAAGTTGGACAACATTCTGACCAGTTAAAAAGTTATACGAAAGTTTTTCTTTTTAAGTATGTCAACAAAATCCCCTTCAAAGTTTTCGTAAATCTGCAATGGGATAGTTTAGATTTCGAAATACTTTGAATTGCTTCGATTGATAATCAAAGATATGTGGGTGTGAGTTTCCCCTTGATGGCTAAACTCAGCTTTGTCTTTAGGGCTAAATTTTAGTCCTGCTTCTAAACTGGAATAGTCTAGCCTTTGGGCTGCCTCTGGGTAGGTTCGCCTCTGATAAGAGGCTCACTTTAAGGCTGGAATAGGCTCGCCTCTGGGAGGAGCCTCGCCTCTAAGCCTCACATTCGAGCTTCTTTAAGCAACCTCACTCCAAAGTGAAGTTGGCTTGCCAACGCCCTGTCAGTGCTAGTCTCGCATGGGCCATGATGAAACAACGTTCCATTTCCCGAGGCTAAGCACTCGAGTGCTTTAGCCTCATAGGCGCTATGATCTCAAGCGCCACTGCTATTTCAATGGGGCCCATAAATAGGCCCTTCACCTTCTCTGTTTACAGAGAATATTATTCTTTGCGCAGAGTATTTGCAATAAGGTTTCGCTTCCCTGTCCTTTGCTTTCAAACCTTCTAAGGATTACCTTCTTCTTCACGATCATTTCGATGGCATCTCCCCATCGCCCGGGCAAGGAGGCTAAGGCCCTTGAGGAAACCTTCATCCCAGTTGTTACTCGACCCATCGCCGGTGAGCACTGTTGCTTCCGTGATCTCACCATTTTTTGGTGCTCTTAAAGGAGTTACTCCCACAATTTTAGCTCTAACGTCTAGATTTAGGGATTGAATTCCCTAGATCCTTTGTTTCTTTCAGCAGATTTTGGAGGAAATCTTTTAGCTTCTCGAAGAAGCTAACATTTGCCTGATTTAGGCAGAGTAATCCTACAGGCGAGGCTAAGGCTTGTCCTTTTTAAGGCAAGTCAAGCCTTGCCATTTAGTCTAGGTTAGGACTTAGCCTTTTCTAGACCAGTCTAGCCTTGCCATAAGCGAGGCTAGGACTTTGCCTTTTAAGGTTAGTCCAGCCTTACCGTTTAGGCGAGGCTAAGACTTAGCCTTTTCTAGGCCAGTCTAGCCTTGCCATATGGCGAGGCTAGGACTTGGCCTTTTTAAGGTTAGTTTAGTCTTACCGTTCAGGCGAGGCTAAGACTTAGCCTTTTCTAAGCCAGTCTAGTCTTGCCATTCAGGCGAGGCTAAGACTTAGCCTTTCTACGCCAGTCTAGCCTTGCCATATAGGCGAGGCTAGGACTTGGCCTTTTTTAGGCCAGTCTAACCTTGCCGTTTAGGTAAGGTTAAGACTTGGCTTTTGCTAAGCCAATCTAGCTTTGCCATATAGGTGAGCCTAGAACTTGGCCTTTTTAGGCTAGTTTAACCTTGCCGTTTAGGCGAGGCTAAGACTTAGCTTTTTCTAGGCCAGCCTAGCCTTGCCATATAGGCGAAGATAGGACTTGGCCTTCCTCCTTGCTTAGCCAAAGGTTTATGCATTTTTCTTCAATCAACAAGTTTTCCCCTTTGTCTCTTTGTAGTTCACTACGCATTAGGCCCATAGAACAGCTTATTCGGGATGGTTAGAGGAATGGACGGGAACATGCGTTTTCAGTTCCAGAGTCAGGCTTCTCTTTTCAGTGAAAGAAGCTCGCCGAGAGGGATGCGTTAATTCTCAAGGTTGACGAGCGCGTTACACAGAGTATATTGACCACTGCTCCGCTTGAGGACCACAATCGAGTAGTGCACCGGAAGCTGGAGATCATGTTTGGGGATGCGACACCCGATGCTGATCAATAGTTGTTAGCTGGGAAGGGCCAATGGATTTTCAGCATGGAAAGCGAGAATTATTTTCCATCAAGCAGGAACCACTTTCCTCTCTCGTACTTCCAATCGGTCACTGTGTCGCAAAAGATGAAATAGACGGTGACTTGATTCACCGACTCTGTCCACATTGGGGTCTTAATACTGAGTGGTTATAACCGCTGCGGACCTCCTAGGGCCGTACCTGGCATGCACCATTGGAGGGTTGGACAAGAGCTTCTCGAGGAGAGATCCGGCGATGGCCTAGACTTTTCTGAATCAGTTCACTGAAGTCAAATGCAACTATCCGGTGAGGGATTTCAGGGCTCCCGGTTGGGTATATCATGTTCAGAAGCTGTGGTGGAGAGATTGGCGCTTTATGTCTTAGAGCACTTTGAGGCAGAACTAAAGAAGATTGGACTCCATGAAGCAGTTAGGGCCACCTGCCATGTAATAGAAATCAGTGTGCCTAACTTTTTTGTCATCTTCGAGCTATACTGCCCAGCTACGGGGACCTTCTTCACTCCTATTGTGAATTGGGGTTGGCGCTTCATGAGATGTGGGAGTTATCTGACCTCCCGATGGGCTCAACGCCATATGAGGAATATTTTTCCTGCGCGATGGAGTTGGAGCAGATGGAAAAGGATGACCCAGAGATGTTTAAGACATATTAGGAATTAATGTGCCATCTCTACATCTGCATGAACATTCATAACACTCGTGAAATGCAAAACGGGATAATAGTCTGGGCAGACTATCTGTTCCCAACATGGTTCAAAGTCTCGGTCTCGGCAGTCGACTCGGCCGGCACCAAGATGGATCGGTCTCGGCGACTCGGATCAGACTCGGACGATACACGCAAAACGCTACATAAAACGCTAAAAAATTATGAAAAAATCAGGAGAATTATAAAAAATGTAGGCATCAAAATTCATGTATCACTTATTCAAAATATATCACCTAGCACACAAAACAAGACTACCATATTCCCATCCAATATCACGTTGCTTTGGAGCCATACTGAAATTTAAAACATTATCTGTTACATTAAATTAAAACTAAAATTAACTAAATTAAAATTATATTAAATTAAACTAAATTAAATTAAACTAAACTAATTTATAATAAATTAAACTAAATTAAATTAATTATCTAACTTCAATAAAATTATTAAATTACCTAACTTAAATAAAATCATAAAATTATATTAAATTAAATTAAACTAAATTAAGTTAAACTAAACTATACTAATTTAAACTAAATTAAACTAAATTAAATAGAGAGACTGAGGGGGAGAAAGGACTGAGGGGGAGAAAAAGACAGAGAGAGGGAGAGAGAACAGAGGGGGAGAGAGGACAAGGAGACTGAGGGAGGGAGAGAGAGGATAGAGAGAGACGGAGAGAAAGAGAGAGAGATGGAGAGAGAGGAGACAGAGAAGACTGAGGGAGAGAAAGAGGGACAGGGACAGAGGGGAGAGAGAGACAGAGAGGGAGAGAGATCGAAGGAGAGAGAAGACAGAGAGACTGAAGGGGAGAAAGGGACAGAGGGGACATAGAAGGAAAGGGAGAGAGATCGATGGAGAGAGGGAGAGAGAAAAGACAGAGAGATTGAGGGAGAGAGAAAGTCAGAGGGGAAGAGACAGAGAGAGATCGACGGAGAGAGAGGGAGAAAGAGAAGATAGAGAGACTGAGGGAGAGAGAGGGGCAGAGGAAAAGACGGAGAGAGTTGGGAGAGGGATGGAGGGAGAGAGATGGGAGGGAGAGAGATTAACGGAGAGAGAGGGGGGAGAGAGAGACTGAGGGGGAGAGAGAGAGCTCAGAGGGAGAGATGGAGCACCGGTGGAGCGATGACGAAGCAACGACGATGGCTCAGCAACGACAAAGCGACAGCGATGACGAAGCCCTCAGTCGGTGACGGGAGATCTGGATGAGAGGTGTGAAAAACACCTAGAGGGGGGGTGAATAGGTGTTAGTGCTAATCTAAAACTTAATGCAAAACTAAGTGCGCTAAATGCGGAAGCTAATGCAATTATGCACAAACTAATACAATACAACAAGTGTAGCCGATTCCCCTTGCGAGGCTCTGGACTAACTCCCCTTGATTCCCCTTGAAATGGGTTGAGGCGCTATGTGAAGCTCTTGTTGGATGAGTATAAGTTGGGCACACACACACAAGCAATCCAAGCAATGTGCACACACAATCAAGCCAGCAATCAATGATATAGCAATATGGATTATGCAATGGCAACACAAGCAATGTATATAATATGCAATGAAAGAATAATGCTTGCACAAAAGTAAAGAGAATAGAGTTGAGAGAAATTGGATCAAACGCTAACACAAAGATTTGTTTCGAGGTTCGAGTACCCAACTCTACATCCCCGCCTACACCACCGTGTAGGATTTCCAATCCACTATGGGAGTACCAAACTCCTCTCTCAACCTTTACAAAGCCACCGAGGCTATACAACTGCAATCACCTCTACCGAAGAGGGATAAGGCCCGTAGCCAATGCAAACACAATCACCTCTACCGAAGAGGGATCCAACCACAATACCACTCCGATCAACCTCTACCAAAGAGGGATACAATAAAAGCAAGGAGGGTTTACAATTTATAGGCTTAACCTCAAACACTTCTCTTTTTCTCTCTTTTCTTTTCCACAAAACAAGATCCTAAATAGATTAGGATAGGTGATAGCTCAAGTGGTGGAAACTAGTGTTTTTGGAAACAAGCAACAAAGAAAAATACTTGGGAAATCTCTTGTATATGATAGAAATTAAAGATCAATCAATATCCCAAAACCCTAGTTTTCTTTGATTTTTCAAAAACCCAAAAACAATAAAGATTGAAAGATTAAAGCCCCAAACACTTTTGAAAAACTTGTTTTAAACACTTCAGAAACCAGAATTTTTTCTCTTCAAGAACTTGGCAAAAATCCCAAAGAGATGGGTTTTTATAGCCCCAACAGAAAACTAGCCATTAAAGCTGAGCTGGCAGCTCTGACAGGCAGCGGTCGACCGGCCCGGTCGACCGCCAACGGTCAGAAATATGACCGTTGGGCAACTGCGGTCGACCGGCCCGGTCGACCCAGAAAATAGAGAGCAGAGCTCTCGACCCGGTCGCCGGCCCGGTCGACCGTTTTTGTGTCTGCCCAGACGTGCACATCTGTGCACGTCGGTCGACCCTAAGGGTCGACCGCTCTCTTGGTGCGGTCGACCGTCCGGGTCGACCGACCAGCCTGTCAGCACAAAAAAAAAGACAGAAAATTTGGGAAAAATATTTTCTAAAAAATCTTTTATCTCTTTTAAAAATACCATAAAAATTGTTTTATCATTTTATATTGAAACTCAAACAAGTGATAAAATTTTCAAGGCAATATATCAACATATCAATTCATTTTTGTGTCTTGCCAATTTATTCAAAAACAAAACTTGTATTTTTATCAAACTTGATTTTTCAATAGGAAATCTGATTTTCCTAAAACTTATAGAATACAAAAACATGATATTTGAACATTATTAAGCATGATGCATATGGACATAGGTCTAATATACATTCAACAAATATATCATAGTTTTTGTCTTTAATTTCAAAAATATGTTTATACCAAAACATAAAACTACATGAATAGGTATGTCAAACTAAGTTTGTATAAGTCATATAAGCATGTATGTATATCTAGAACATATCTAATATGCATAGAAATAAAGTAAACTTGTTTGATCAAACTATTCATGAAAACCAAAATCCAAATCATGAAACGTGTGTGTTGTGCACTTGAGCATATCAACTATACTAAACTTTACAATTGGATCTAAACACACTAACTAAACTATGGATACCTAAGTCTTCTTGATGATCTTCATCTTCAAGTTGACTTGCTCCAAAACTCCATCCATGGGCTAGGCAATGTGTGATCTTGACGCTTTGGGCCCTGGAATCATTATGAAAAGCTTCTAAACACCCTTGTTGAAGCTAATCACCAACTAATATCTTGGTTAATGATCTGAAACTTAAACAACACAAGATTATTAGTAAACATAACTACATGAGTTAATCATCATCAAAACTAGGGTGGAAGGCCTTTGGCCAACAAGGTGAGTGTTTTGTTTTTTTTTTTCCTTTTTTCATTTTATAGGCGACGAGCCACGGGTATCTTTAGCAGATCCGAGTCAAACCCGGATCGGTTTCGACTCGGAGCCGACTCGGTCGAGTCGTCTCCGAGTCGAACCGATCCGGGTTCAATTCGGATCTGCTCAATGACTCGGGCATCCGAGTCATCTCGGACCATACTGAGTCGTATCCAACTCGACCGAGATTGCAAACACTGGTTCCCAATTTTGGATGGTGCCCCCGAGGATGTCCAGTTCCCTATCCCTGAAGTGATATTCATCAGAAATGGTATCTAGTGCTCACGAGATGTTATCTTGAAGGAGGACAACGGGATTTATGAGAAGGGTGACATGTTCAAAAGCTTTCATTATCAGGCGAAGCACCCTATGTCTCGAAAGGCTCCTCTTACTGGTTTTCTTTCAGTCTGGCTGAAGAAGTGCGTCGTTCCGTCTCCTCCGCATAACGAGATCTTGTCGTGGGTGCTTCTCCTTGCGATCCACTCGTTCATGGGAACCTCTTGGCCTACTTCCTGCTAAGGTCTGTGATATTTAGTGTGGTCTCCGGGCGCTGATGGAAGTTTTCTGTTGACCACTTGCTACCAAGAGGGGGAAGGGATAAATACTTCCTCGTGACGAACCCAACCTTAGAGTGGAGATGCCTTATACCTATTTAATGGCATGGTTCGCGCTGCATTGTCCTACCATTTTCTAACTAGGGGAAGGGCCACCGGAAGGTGTATGCTTTATGCATCTTTGTTGCTTTAAAGGGTCATAGTGGTTGCGGACTTGCATAACAGGAGTGTGGAAAGTGGTACGTGTTACGATACATACAGCCTCTACAGGTGTTTTCCCTCTATCCGCGGTGTTGGGTGTGATGAGGAATTTTTCGATAGAGGTGACAGGAGATCTTCGCTTAGGTAGGGAATATTCAAGTGGCTAGTGAGCATCCGACCATCCCATTTGGTGTATCAGTGCGACGACATTTGTTACCTGGAGTCGTACATTCCAACCATTTTGCTCGTCGTTTGGGTATGACCAACTCTATGTTGGGAATCCCAACCCTCACCTAGCCTTCATGGGGAGTCTGATAGATGGAGCTAGAGCCTGGAGGCACTTCATCGTTGGTTGCATCGAGACTCAATTCTGCATGCCATACTTAACCCAAACTTATTGACGACATTGGGCTTTTGTCAATGGTACAAGACTTTCAATTCTAACCTCTCAGAATCAATATTAATTCAACTGAAACCAAGCTCATCTTCAAGAGATTAAAGTAGAAGGCTATAGAGCAAGGTCAGGGGACGAGTTAGGGTTCCAGGTCTCCAGGTGTTACTTGGCTGAGGCCGGACGTGAGGCTTCAAATGCTGAGAGTTCTCGATTTGAGAAAGTTGGTGGTGGAGAAGCGGCTCCCAAAGCTACTAGCGGAATAAGTAAAGCTCCTCTTGAGGAAGAGGAAGAATACCGCGACACGCACTTCAAGCTGAAGCGAATGAAGCTATAGCTGAAAGAACCCGCTCCCAAAGAACCTACTCGGAAAGAGCCTCGTAAGAACAAGTAGTGAAAAAGGCTCGTCGAGATGCTCAAAAAGTTTCTACTGTTGTGACGAATGAATCGGTAGCGAAATTCCCGCCTCCTCTAATCATCAGATTATAAATAAAAAAAATCCTTAGTTTTGTGGCCTTGTTTGCTCGACTCCTTAAGTCCTTTGGGTGTTTTCTCACCCGATGCCCTAAGACCATCTGGTTTGTGTTACCGACTAAAGACTCGTTACATGGGTAGATTAGTTATTTTGATAGAACTAAGAAATAATACCACTAAAAATATAAAAAAAATAAGGCAAAAGAGTTAGAGTTGAAGAACTCCGAGCCAAAATTTCACGGTCATAGATGTGTATATGACTTAAGTAAAGTAATAGACTAGATAAGAAATACAGTTAGCTCTTTATCTTGATTGATAGCAAGTTTTTAAATAGATACAAAGTTAGAAATAAAGTTTTGATTTTCCTATCTTATAGATTACTTGAACTCTTACAACAATACTTCAAATATTTTCTCTCTTTCAAAATGTTTTTCGATAATACTAACACTTTGTTTCTCTTACTTTATATTTTGTGGGTGTAATCTACTAAAACCCTCACGAGACAAACTCGTCCTCTATGGGTAACCTAGAGATTTAACGGCTTATTGTACATACTAAGTGCAACCGTGATTTCTACGAAAGTGAGTTAGACTACGGTAGCTTTGTTTTACTTTTATTTATTTTGCTTGAGATAAGTGTGTGGTATGATCGTCGCAAATATTGCATATTTATCATCATATTCTCATATTATTTGTTTAATAAACTCTGTTATTTAATTATCTTTTTGTCTAATTATGTGCAGGGCCTTTACTAAATGAAAGAGGAGTGAAAATAAGCCCAAAGGCCCATTGAATTCAGATTAAATCAATAAAAATGAGGGCAAATGTTCAGCTGAAGATCAAAGTAAATTAGAGAGATAACACAAATGAAAACTGATAAAATTCAGATTTTATGAATCTATTTTGATTAGCTAAAGATCACATTGATATCATCATATCTGTAGCGCAATCGAGAAATCAGTTGGACAAATAGACAAATCATCAAATAGAGACCTGAACCCCCTGGGTGTGGCCACCTGGCTCAACCAGGTCACAAAAACGCGGCCAAAGCCATTTTTCACGGCAGTTCAATTGGATAAGTGGGAGTGTTTGCTCCCCCTATCTTCAGACGTTCTCCCCCATTGTGTTTACACTATTAATACCTACAAATTCTGAGGCATGAGGGAATGATTCAGTAGAGAGTACAAGGTAGCTATTCTGTAGCATGTAACTAAGGGTTTTTAGTTTTTTTATGTAAGTTTTCATTTATTTATGTAACAGAGAGGAGAGGAGAGTTTCGTAGAGGAATGAGAGTGAAGATTGTACTCAGGGTGACACCGGTGTAGTGAGTCTTCTTTTCTTTCTTGTTATTTGAATCGAATCAAAGTTTTCTTTTCTTTTTTACTCTTATTTTGTTTGCTTCTCTCCAATGCTTGTAAATCCAAGTGATTCCTACACCCTCGAAACTGTCTTGCCATTGCAAGTGCCATTGATAACTTATGGTGGATGGATAACTGTTTCTTAGTTAGGTTAGCTTGCCCCTTAATTCATAGTGTAGATCAGAAATAGGAAGATCCTATAGTCCATGCTCTGCTCGTCTCAAAGACAAGTTAAGTCATTGGGACGGATTCAAGGTAAACAAGCACGGAAAAGGTAAGTAAACTTTCTTTTCTTTATTCTCATTTTTAAGTTTAGAAAATGATTTCAAAAACACAACTCTCTTTGATTTACTCTTTCTATTTCTTTGTATAA
>JAVJIF010028182.1:0-66199 GCA_038442645.1 Agave tequilana | reverse complement strand
TTTTGAGGTTCGAGCACCCTTGCTCTACATCCCCTCCTACACCACCGTGTAGGATTACCAATCCACTATACCGTCCACCGAGGACTCCTACCGAGGAACCCTTCACCGAGAAGATTTGTACAACAATGGAGTACCTAACTCCTCTCTCAAACATAAACCACCTCACAACGAGGGGTAGGCCCGTAGCCAAACACAACAACAACAACAACACCTCTACCGAAGAGGCTCACAACCAATCTCAATCACCTCACACTTGAGAGATACAAACCAATCACCCGATCACCTCTACCGAGAGATACAACAAGAATAAGGTGTACAACTTAGAGGTTACAACAACAACCTCAAACTCTCTCTTTCTTTTTCTCTTTCTTTTTTCCACAAAAACAAGATCCTAATAGATTAGGATAGTATGATAGCTCAAGTGTGGAAAACTAGGTGTTTGGAAAACAAGCAACAAGAAAAATACTTGAGAAAATTCTTGCAAAAATATAGAATGGAAACAAGACAAATCTCCCAAACTATTCTTTTCTTTGATTTTTTTTCAAAAACCTAAAACAATAAAGATTGAAAGATTAAAGCCCCAAACACTTTTTAAAAACTTGTTTTAACACTTCAGAAAACCAGAATTTTTTCTTTTAAAAACTTGGCCAAAATCCCCAAAGAGATGGGGTTTATATAGGCCCATCAGAAAACTAGCCGTTAGGCTGAGCCGGCAGCCTGACAGGCTGCCGGTCGACCGACCCAGTCGACCGCCAACGGTCAGAAATATGACCGTTGGGCAACTGCGGTCGACCGCCCGGTCGACCCAACCAAACAGAGAGCAGAGCTCTCATCCCGGTCGACCGGCACGGTCGACCCAAACACCCGAGAGCAGAGCTCTCAGACCCGGTCGACCGGCTCGGTCGACCGTCCCAGTGACTCCAAACGTGCACAGATCTGTGCACGTCCGGTCGACCGGCCCGGTCGACCGGACATCAGCCAAGTCGACTAATAACCTGGCTTAGTCGACTGGTTGAATCTGGAACTGAAAACTGGGTCAAAAACTTGGGAAAAATATTTTATAAAAATCTTTTAATACTTCTAAAAATCACCAAAAATATTTTTATCATATTATATCAAAACTCAACAAGTGATAAAAGTTTCAAGACATGTATCAACATATTCAATTCATTTTTGAGTCTTGCAATTTTATCAAAACAAAACTTGTATTTTTATCAAACTTGATTTTTCAATACATGAATAGGATAGTCAAAATAAGTTTGTCTAGCAAGTTAAAGCATGTATGTATAACTAGAATACATCTACTATACATATAAACCATGTTAACTTCTTTTGATCTACTATTCATGAAAACCAAATCCAAAACATGAAAACGTGTGTGTTTGTGCACTTGAGCATATCAACTATACTAAGCTTTACAAATTGGATCTAAACACACTAACTAAACTATGGATACCTAAGTCTTTGTGTCATCAAGAAGACTTGCTCCAAAACTCCATCCATGGGCTAGGCAATGTATGATCTTGACGCTTTGGCCTGGAATCATCATGAAAAGCTTCTAAACACCTTGTTGAAGCTAATCACCAACTAATACTTGGTTAATGATCTGAAACTTAAACAACACAAGATTATTAGTAAACTATACTACATGAGTTAATCATCATCAAAACTAGGTGGAAGGCCTTTGGGCCAACACTAAGAATTTTGGCATAAGAGAGACTATGAATTCAACACATATTGCTCAAAACTCTTAACTCAAAAACTAAAATCCAAAATTCAAAAACTTGTTTATAACTTAAAACTCAAAAATTCAAAACTCAAAACTAACTTGTTATAACTTAAAACTCAAAATGCAAAACTAACTTGTTATAACTTAAAACTCAAAAAGCATAACTCCAAAGTTAATTTTTTCATAAAAATTCAAACTCAAAAAGCATAACTCCAAAGGAAAATAAGCTAACTTTTTCTCCCCCTTTTTGTCATACATCAAAAAGGGTAAACCTAGTTAAAAAATTTCTTTATAATTCCATAACACAAACATTCAGTTCACCACAAATAAAGGAAAATCTAGCATAATCTAGTGGTTTTGTAAAAATATCGGCAAGTTGAAAATCGGTAGAAACATAATCAATATCAATATCACCTTTCTCATAATGATCTCTAAGAAAGTGATACCGAATGTCAATGTGCTTAGTCTTACTATGTTGATTTGCATTTTTAGTCATATGAATAGTACTAGTATTATCACAAAATATTTTAATATGGTCAAAATGCAAATCATAGTCAAGGAGAGTATGTTTCATCCAAAGAACTTGTGCACAACAAGCTCCGGCTGCAACATACTCTGCTCGCATTTGAGAGGGCTACCGAATTTTGCTTTTTGGAAGACTAAGAAACAAGACAATTACTAAGAAATTGACATATTCCACTTGTACTCTTCCTATCCACTCCACAACCCCGCAAAGTCGGCATCCGAAAAACTCGTCAAGGAAAATTGTCCGTCTTCGATACCACAAACCCATTTCAATTGTGCCCTTAAGGTATCTAATAATGCGTTTTACCGCAATCAAATGAGACTCTTTAGGACACGATTGAAATCGAGTACAAAGACATACACAAAACATAATATCCGGCCTACTAGCCGTTAAATACAACAAGCTACCAATCATGCTACGATAAAGCTTAATATCTATACTTGTACCTTATTCATCCTTGTCAAGCTTTGTGGTAGTTGGCATGGGAGTTTTGCTGGTCTTAGCACTTTCAAGGCCAAATCTCTTGATAAGTTCCTTCGTATACTTGGCTTGATTGATGAAGATCCCATCGTTCCTTTGCTTAATTTGGAGACCAAGGAGCAGTTAAGCTCACCATCATGGACATCTCAAATTCTTCATTCATGCATGATTCAAAAGCTTTGCAAAGATTTTCATTAGTAGAACCAAATATGATATCATCCACATATATTTGAACTATAAGTATATCATTTTCAACATGTTTTGTGAACAAAGTAGTATCTATTTTTTCTTTCTAAAACCATTAGAAATTAGAAAAGAGGAAAGTCTTTCATACCAAGCCCTAGATGCTTGTTTTAAAACCATAAAAAGCTTTGTCAAGTTTGAAAACAAAACCGGATGTGTAGGATCACAAACCCGGGGGGTTGTTCAACATACACCTCTTCTTCAATAAATCCATTTAAGAAGGCACTTTTTACATCCATTTGAAAAAGCTTAAAATCTTTATAAGAAGCAAATGCAAGTGTCATCCGTATGGCTTCAAGCCGTGCTACGGGTGCAAAAGTTTCCTCAAAATTAATACCTTCGACTTGAGTGTAACCTTGGGCAACTAACCTAGCTTTATTCCTAATACTTTTCCCGATTCATCCAACTTGTTCTTAAAGATCCACTTAGTACCAATTGTTGGTCTATCGTGGGGCCTAGGAACAAGATGCCAAACTTGGTTGCGCTCGAATTGATTGAGCTCCTCTTGCATGGCTAGCAACCAGTACGAGTCGCCCTCGGCTTCGAGGATGTTCTTTTGTTCAAAGTGAGAAATAAAGCATAGTGTCCACAAAAATCATAAAGTTTAGAACGAGTAGTTACCCCTTTTGATACTTCACCTATAATAAGATCCTTGGGATGATGTGGATTGTATTTCCAATCTTTTAGAAGTGGTTGAGTGGACTCCACTTCAACTTCTTGAATTTCATTTCCTTGAGCCTCATTTTCTTGAACTTCATTTCTTTCATCATCCTTTGGCATGTCTTCAATGGTAGGTGAGTCCTTCAAAGTAGATTTCTCCTCCATGTCTTCATTTGGGGAATCTATTTCTACAATATTCTTAACAAACACATTAGATTCCTCAAACTTTACATGTATAGATTCTTCATAGTCAAGGATGACTTATTGAAAAACTCTATAAGCTTTACTTATATTAGAGTAACCAACAAAAATTGCTTCATAAGACTTTGCATCAAATTTTCCTAAATATCTTTAGTATTCAAAACAAAGCATTTACAACCAAAAACCTTAAAGTATGAAACATTTGGCTTTCTAGAAAAATAGATCTCAAAAGATGTTTTTGAAGTATTTTTACATAAGAAACCCTATTTGATATGTAGCAAGATGTGTTAACGGCCTCGGCCCATAGATAATGAGGGAGACCATATTCATTTATCATTGTCCTAGCCATCTCTTGTAATGTCCGATTTTTCCTCTCAACGACTCCATTTTATTGTGGAGTTCTAGGACAAGATAGTTCATGCTTAATTCCATGTTCTTCACAAAAAGTGGTAAAGGGTTGGTTATTGAATTCACCACCTCTATCACTTCTTATCCTTAAAATGGAAGAATCTTTTTCTTTTCAACTCTTTTCTTAAAGGCTTGAAAATTGAAAAGGCTTGATTTTTCTGTTCTAAAAAGAAAAAACCAAGTAAACGCGAGAAATCATCAACTAAAACAAAAGCAAAACGATTCCCACTTAGACTTTTGGTTTGAATAGGACCAAACAAATCCATATGGATCAACTCCAAGGGACGTGATGTCATGATTTCCTTATTGACTTGAAAGAGGACTTGGTTTGTTTCCTAATTGGCACGCGTCGCAAACGTGGTCCTTTTCAAAGTTTAAGCAAGGAATACCTTTCACCATTTCCTTGTTGTTTAATCTAGATAGATGGTCAAAAGAGATGTGGCCTAATCTTCTATGCCACAGCCAAGAGTCATCATCGAGGGCTTTCAAACAAGTAGCATTGCATAGCATATTAGACATGTCAATCATGTATACATTGCATTCACGAAAACCGAAAAAAATACATGTATTGGATTGTCTATCAATAACTTTACATACTAGGTTATCAAAAACAACATCAAAACCTTTGTCACAAAGTTGACTAACACTCAAGAGATTATGCTTGAGGCCATCAACTAAAACAACATTTTCTATTAAAGGAGAAGTACCAAATTTAACATTAAAATATCAATGATTTTTCCTTTGGCATCATCTCCAAAAGTGACGGTGCCACCTTCATGGTACTTGATAGGGTTGCAAAGTTATTGATATCCCAAGTCATGTGCCTTGAGCAACCACTATCAAGATACCACAATCCTTTACGTCGTTGTGCCTTGGAATGTACCTACATCATTTAACAAATTCGTTGACTTTGGTACCCAAATTTTCTTGGGTCCTTGAAAGTTAGTATTCCGAACCCAAACATTATTATGTGAAGCATTAGCCTATCATAGCAAAATTTAACCAAATGACCTTTACGGCCACAATATGTGCATGAAAATATTTTACCATACATGAATGCATAATGTTTGTGTGGAGTGTGGGGATATTTAGGATGCTTGGCATGATGTAAGGTTGTGATTTATGAGCATGAGCATGAATAGCATGTGAATGTTTCTTTGGGACTTGTTTCTTAGGAAACATAGCCTCTAGTCTATTCTTGTCAAATTCACATTTTTTTTAAACTACTCCTAATGAATCAATTTTTTCTTTTAGCATGGAAGTTTCATTTTCATTAATTTGTGGAATTTACCTTTGCAAGATATTTTATAGTTCTCAAAGTCTTTTTGTGTAGAAACAGAGTAGAAAGCAATTCCTCCTTTTCTTTTGAAAGAGTGAAAACTTTATGATTTAGAGATTCATTTCCTTTTTCATTTTCAAATATTTCTTTTTGAGAAAATCATAGTTATGAGAAAGTTCTTCAAAAGCTTCTCCTAGTTCATCCATGGATAGATCACAATCAATGGAAGTATTGGGAGTTACCTTACTTGTGCTTTCATTTGCCATGAAGTACATGTTGGCAGTGTCGACTTCCTCATCGGATTCACTCTCCGAGTCCTAAGTAGCCTTTAAAGCTTTCTTTTTATATGGCTTCTTGAGTTGGAGGGCTTGACTTTATCCGGGCATTCCGCAACAATGTGACCCGTCTTCCCGCAATTGAAGCAAATGATTTCTTCTCTTCTTTACCTTGCCATCTCCTTTTATTTTGGAACTTTGCCTTGTTGTACATTCTCCGAACGTTCTTTACAAGAACAGAAAGCTCTTCATCATCTTCTTCTTCATCATCTTCGTCGAAGCATGTGGAAAAACTCTTGAAGACAATAACTTTCTTCTTGGAAGGAGCCATTTCTTCTCTTTCTTTTCTTTCCATCTCATGGGTCTTGAGGTTCCCAATGAGACCTATAAGCTCTATCTCTTCCTTGTCATTAAGTTCTTTCAAGGTAGTGGCTTTGACTGTAGGCTGTCTAAAAATCACTAAAAGACAAGCCATAAAAAAGCAGAGTTTCAAGTTCTAGACGCGAAGGCTCAGCACCAAGACGCGAAGGCTCAGCACCAAGGCGCGAGGGCTCGACACCCGCGTCTCAACATCAAGGCGCGTGGGCTCGACACCCGCATCTCAACATCAAGGCGCGTGGGCTCGACACCCGCGTCTCAACATCAAGGCGCGTGGGCTCGACACCCGCGTCTCAACCTCAAGACGCGTGGGCTCGACACCCGCGTCTCGCGCCTCGGTTATAACCGCCCTGGTTATTGGGCCAGTCACCGCCCACATAGCGGGGAAGTGGGGAAGTTGGCCCCTCATCGTGGAGCATTTTTAGGGGCACGTTCACCCCCTAGGACCTCTATAAATAGCCTCGGTTGTTATGAGGTCGAGGCAATCAGAGAGAGAGGGGATAGACACAAGGGCGATCAGAAAGGCATCTGGCATCAGAAGATCACAGAGAGAGCAGACCGAGACAGGAGAGAGCTCAACTCTTCGTCAAGCTTGCTGCGTACAAGCTGCTCTTTGCCTACCTTCTCTTTGAGAGTTTTGGTAGACAGAGCTGTGCTACTCCCTCTACCAGCAAAAGAGAAGATTCCCTGACGATCCCGACGGTCATCCGGTCAACGGAGAACAAGATTCACTCTCCACCGCCACACGAAGAACCCAGCACTAAACAAAGGGAAGATTCAAGACTCAACATCCTCCCTCCCTTGTAACTGGAAAAAAAAGCAGTTTTGTTGTAATTTTTTCATCTGATTCAAGGAAAATTTTACAGTAAAGACTTCTTTCCCTTTTTTTCCGGCGCGTACAAGAGATGGCGACTCCGCTGGGGACTACATTTGTCACTAATGAGCAAATCGTGGCGCAGGATGACGTCCTCCGTAAGGGGAAGATGGTCGAATCGCTCATTATCGAGTTCGACCAGGCGAAGTACGAAGAGTTTCTCTCTTCTGGCTCCAAGAGCACAAAGACCCGCGTCTGCCGCCGGGTCTCGACGGGGAATGGCCCCGAAGCCCGATCTATGGCTCTCTCGGGCGCCCCTGCTGCCAACTGTGCCAAGCAGGTGCACGCGCCGACGCCTCTCAGAAGGCCGCGTGGCCCCAGGCACAACTGCCTTTGCGACCAACCGCGTCACACAGAACACCCGCGTCAGCGTCTCTCAGGAGACCCGCGTGTTTAAAATCTCTGATGTTCAGCATTAGGATGTTGTTGGTCTTTCTCCACCTCCGCGACGCAACCGGAACGCTGAGCGTCGATAGAGGAGAGACGTGCGCGCCAGCTGCAAGTTGGAACCTCTGGTTGTCTGACTGAGGCTGGACGCAGCATACAAACTGGCGCCTTGCTCGCGCCCCGCGAAGTCCGCGTTTGGCGGCCCAAACGCGAGATTCCTTCAGTTAGGTCCTCTGAGGACCAACTCACCAAATGCCAAGGTGAAGCCTCTGCGCCTTGTCACGCACAAGAGGCACGCGCCTATAGACGTGGGGCCCAGCAGCCCACTCCCTCTCAAGTGTCCTCTGTCTCTGCCCCGACACACCAAGCAGCAACGCGACAGGCGCGTCTTGTCTCAACAGAGACGCCAGACGCGCGCTGAACAGCTGCGGCGCGAGAACCGTGTCCCTGAAGCCTGCGTCCAGGCTGTACGGCACATGATGCCTCCCGTCTTCGACGTTGCGAGGCTAATCTTTTCAATCCCCCTCCATGGACTTGAGGGATTATTTGACGAAGAAAAGAAGTGCCAATCAGGCCACTTCGTCTTGTTGCTGCCAACGGCTCATCCATATGCTCTCTCAGTGCCGTCGCGGATCAGGCGTGCACCAGCAGTCTTTAGTCAGACAGCTGACCCTGATTCCCCCGTCAGCTAAAAGAAGACGCTCCCACAGAAGAGAACCTTCTCTGACGTTGAGTACCCGGAGCTCACTGCGAATATGATAAGCAGGAGCAAGGGAAAACAACCTGCAGTCAGCTCTGACGAGTCTGACTCTGAACCGGAAGGAGTGTACCGACACACTCACACCCGGACTGGGGCCATTCCCCCAATTGACTATAATGCCTTAGCCCATGGCATTAAAATGAATGATTCTCACTCCGCCGTAGCGGAATCAAGGGCTTCGAACTCTTCCGTCGAGAAGGAGACCTCTGCCTACATGACAGGCACTCCTGAGGAGACGGCTAAACGTTTAGAGCAGATCCAGAAGGCACAAATGGATATGATTCTTTCTCAGCAGGAATCTATCAACTCCCTCAAGCAGGCGATTGCACAGCTGCTCGAAGACAGGAGGAGGTCTCCTCCTAAAAAGTCAAAGGGCAAAGGGAGAAAGCTCATCTTCCGAACCTTCTGAGGAGACGCGGCGATCTACTTCCGGCTCGTCCAAGTCCTCGTCGCAAGTAAAGGGCGACCAAGATCCGGGGAAGGCTCATGCTAAAAGAATGAGTCAACTGGAGCGATGCCTCGAGGCCCTTGCCAATCGCAAAGACCTCCAAGAAGTAGGAGTAGTCCGGCCCTACCCGGCTGAATGGGACTTGGTTCCGTACCCGCCCAAGTTCAAAGCTCCAACCCTCCAAGCCTTTGATGGGAAGGGGTCACCCAACCAGCACATCTACTACTTCAAATCTCAAACCGGGAATGTAGTAAATAATGACGCCATCCTGGCGCGCCTGTTCATCGGCACCCTAAAAGGGTTGGCCTTTGAATGGTTTATGAAGCTCCCAGAAGGTTCTATCAAGAACTGGGGCGATTTGGAGAAGCTGTTCTTAACACGCTTCTTCGAGGATGACTCCGAAGTCACGATGCCCACTCTTTTGGCTACCAAACAGCGAAAAGGGAGTCCGTCAAATCTTTCGTGGAAAGGTTTCGGAACGTGGCACTCCGGTGTCCAAGCGGTATGACCCAGGCCACCCTGGTGGAAACATGCCGCCACAATCTCCAAACCTCACTCCTTGCTCAAATAGGAGTTGCTAAGAGCCGCACCTGGAAGCAATTAGTCCAACAAGGTGAACAGGCTGAGGAGATTGTCGTCCGCGTCAGAGCGGAGGAAGGTAAGCCTAGGCCGGAAAGGTCGACAAGGCGTGCGCCAGACACATCCCTCCAAACAAAGCGGAAGGATAATTTGGCAACGGAGACCAAATCTCCCGCCAAACCTCAATCAGGCAAGGCGAGTGGCTCTTCAAGCCAGCCACGCGCCAACAAGCAATATTCCTTCAAGGAGGAACATGTCGATTCACTCTTTAAACTACTCAACAAGAGCAACCGACTGAAGCTCCCTGAAGCTAGGCGCCCTGAGGAAGTCGGCAAGACCGACAATCCCACCTATTGCTTATACCACATGATGCTGGGGCACCCTACTAAGAGCTGCTACGTCTTCAAGGACATCCTTCAAGCTCTGATTGATGCGGAGGTGTTAAAGCTCCGACAAGAGCAGAAGAAGGTGACGGCTAATGTGACGTCAGTTCTCCAGTTTGGAAGACAACCCCCAACGCCTGCGGGGGTGGTCCCTGTTCCAAGAGGAGAGCTGAGAGTGGTCAACACAGACCCTTACCAGCAGCAAGAGAAAGGCCTGGTACCCGTCCCTACACCTCAAGGGGAAATCATGTGGGTCCACCCTGACCTTGTCAATGAACAGCAATGGACTACTGTGACCAACAGGAAATCCAAAGGCAAGGCAAAAGCCTCATCCTGCAATGTGGTGGGAGCTTCCTCTCGAGAAGCCGAGACTGATGTTCCCTCGTTAACCGACTCAGAGGAAGAAACAATAGTCTTGGCCGCAGAGCCCAACCAACCGATGGCGGGAACCCGTTCGGGACAGCCGTACTTGAAGCAGTATGGCGAGATGGCGGTAGTCCCTCCACAACCAGCTGCAGAACTAACCAAGCCCTCCACAAGACAACCTGTGGAGAAACAGAAAGAAACTCAGTTTTCTCAAGTTCTTTCGAAAGGTATGGCGGAAGGATCCACGACACCTTACCGCTTTGATGTCCTGGCTCAACTAGCCAACATCCCGGCACGCATTACCTTGTATGAACTTCTTAGACTATCAAAGTCGACCAGGGAAGCTCTACAAGAGGCTCTGGCAAATGCTGAGGTCTTCATGACCCAGGTGCCAAAGGAGGAAATGTAGAGAATTGTCTCCACACCTCCCAGAATGCCCCCTGCATTACCTTCACAGCAGATGACATGCAGGTTAAAGGGAAGCATGATCGACCCCTATATTTCACAGGGTATATCGGATCGTCTGAGGTGAACCGCATTCAGGTAGATCCAGGGTCCACGTTGAGCATCATGCCTCGCCGGGTCATGCAGCATCTGGGCATTCCTACTCATCGCTTGAGCCCTACTCAGACAACTATCTATGGGTTCAATGCCAACCAGACCCGTCCGATGGGGAAAATCAAGCTCAAATGCCAGATTGGAAGCCTCAAGTCGGAAGTGACATGCTACATCATCGACGCCGACACTTCCTACAATCTATTGCTGGGACGACCGTGGATTCACCGCAACTCCATCGTTCCCTCCACTCTCCACCAAGTCATGAAATACATTGACGGGAGTGGAAAGGTGCAGACGTTGATCGCCGAAAGGTATCCATTCAAAGGGGTCGAGAATTATTTCACCGACTCTTTGCTGTACCAAGATCCGGTGGAGACGGATGAAGTCCCGCGACCAGAGGAGCCAGACTCTGGTAACGAAGCTGACACCGAGCCCGAGAAAGAAGAGTGCCTGTGGGAGTTAGAACCACTTGTAAAGAGCACTAATAAGCTCGATGTTGATAATACCACCGACGATGTAGGCGGTTGGTATATTAATGAAGATTTAGATTTTGCGTATTTTTCTGTGTTTGCTTCTGATTCAGTACCATCAGACACTAGCACCGAAGTAGACGATGACCCCTGGTCGGCAATAGATGCTTTGGCATCGTTGCATGTACCAGTGAAGTCGTCCTTCGAGACATACCAAGATAATGGTAATGCGCAAGAATCTATATTTATGGTCCAGCAAGACAGAAAGGCCAAAAACCAATTCTTTTTGGGCGAATCTCGTCTGAACCAACGCCCCGCGAAGAATCGGAAGGCGAGGAGGAATCCCCTCAGTTCGGTCATTATGAACCAAAAGCACTCAAAATGATGAGATGCATGGGGTACGACCTAACCAACAGACCCGGGTTGAACTTCGGCAAAGGAAGGAGGACGCTGCTTCGATCCTTTGTGCCGAAAGGGAAGGCCCCTGATTATTATCATCGGACGTGCCGGGGGTTGGGCTATGTATCAACTCCGGTCCCATCAGCCTCCGATTCTCAAGAATTGTTGAGCAACGATTACTCTTCAGACACATCATCTTGGGAGTCAGATGTCAGTGTCGGCAACATCTTCAAGGAACTTTCAGTGAACATGGTTTCGACAAGCCACCTGGAAGATGGAAATGAAGAAATGATCCAATCTGATACAGATCCTTGGATCAAACATTTAAATGCCCTTTGGGACACTCGCTTTGAACAGCGCGAGCCACCCACAGAAGACAAGGTTGTTCAGATCAACCTAGGAGATGAGGCTAACCCTAAGCCCATCTTCATAAGTGACGGCCTGTCACCTTCGGAGAAAAAGGATCTAATATCTCTTGTACAAGAGTATATAGACGTCTTCGCCTGGAATTATGAGGACATGCCAGGACTCGATCCTCAAGTGGCTATGCACCGCCTCAACATCAATCCGGATGCAAAACCCGTCAAACAACAGCAGCGACAGTTTCGTCCAGAAATAATGGAGGCAATTCAATCAGAAGTCAGAAAACTTATTGATTCTGGCTTCATCAGGGAAGAACAACATCCCGACTGGGTACCCAACATCGTCCCCGTCGCCAAGAAGAACGGGAAGATCCAGATCTGCATCGACTTCCGCGATCTAAACGAGGCCTGCCCCAAGGACGAATTCCCATTGCCGATCACAGATGTCATGATTGACAATACTTGTGGATTCGAACGAATGTCCTTCATGGACGGATTCTCAGGATACAATCAAATCAAAATGTATCCTGATGACGAAAAGCATACCTCCTTCAGGACACCTCTAGGGGTATATTGCTACACCGTCATGCCCTTCGGACTGAAAAATGCAGGGGCAACATACCAAAGGGCCATGAACGCCATTTTCCATCAGCAAATACGCAAAACGGTAGAATGTTATGTTGATGACATCGCGGTAAAAAGCCGCACTAAAGGTGATCACATAGCGGACCTGAAGGTAGTCTTCGACATTATGCGGGCTCATCAATTGAAGATGAATCCCACAAAGTCCTTCCTGGGGGTGGCCAGTGGCAAATTCTTAGGATTTGTTGTAACATCCACCGGAATTCACTTGGACCCGGAAAAGGTTCGCGCTATCTAGGAGATGCAACCCCCGAGAAATCTCAAAGAACTCAGGGGATTGCAGGGACGATTGGCGTACATCCGCAGGTTTATCTCAAATCTCTCCAGAAGATGCCAACCCTTCGCTAAGTTAATGAAAAGGGTGTCTCATTCATTTGGGATGACGCTTGCCAACAAGCGTTCGAGGAAATCAAGCAATACCTCACCCAACCACCAGTCCTTGCAGCTCCGGTATCCGGAAAGCCTTTACTGGTATACGTCCGGGCAATGGATCATTCTTTGGGAGCTCTTCTAGCTCAGAATGATGATCAAGGACGAGAGCAAGCAATCTACTATTTGAGTAGAACAATGATCGGAGCCGAACATCGGTATAACCCGATCGAGAAGGAATGTTTGGCATTAGTGTTCGCTATTCAGAAAATGCGGCACTATCTGGTAGGCCAAACTATAAACGTCATATCAAAAGTCAACCCCCTGAGGTTACTTATGACTAAACCTTCATCATTAAACGGCCGGCTGGAAAATGGGCCATATTGCTCTCCCAATATGAGATGCACTTTTTACCACAAAAGGCCATTAAGGGACAAGCAGTGGCGGATTTCCTAGCTGAGCGCCCAGATCCGAGGGCAGCCAAAGTCTACGAGGATCTCCCAGATGAAGTTGCTGAAGTCTGCCTGACTCAGACATCGTTCGAAAGTCAAGTATGGCAACTTTTCTTCGACGGTGCATCAAGAACAGGCCCAAAGGGACACGTAGTAGCGGGGGTAGGAGTAGTACTCGTATCCCCACAAAATTATGTGATTCCCCGAGCTGTCTCATTAACTGAGCCTTGTTCCAACAATGTGGCGGAGTACAACGCTCTTTTGATTGGGATGCAATTCGCCGATGAGATTGGCGTTAAAAATCTCGAGGCATACGGCGACTCTTAACTCATCGTCAGCCAAGTTCGCGAGGAGTACGAAGTCAGACATGAGGACCTAGTACCCTACCACAACGCAACTATCCGCATGGCCGAGGGATTTACAAGCTTCTACATCGACCATGTACCGCGCAGGCAAATGCGCATGCGGATGCACTCGCATCCCTCGCGGCCTCCTTAGCTCTTCCAGCCGGAGCAATGGAGAAGATATTCGTCTATAGCCACGACCTGTATTGCCTGAGAAATGCTCTCGAGGGCTATCAGGAGTCAAAGGGAGATTGTCAAGGCAAAGAAGCACTGGAATTGTCAACCGGTCCAGAGCTTAAAGACTGGCGATTCCCCTACATTGATTTCATCTTATCTGACATTCTCCCTGAAGACACCAAGAGGCGGCTGCCATTCGAAAGAAAGCCCCCAAATTCTATTATAATGCGATTACGCGAACATTGTATCGTCGATCGCATGACGGGATCTTACTCCGGTGCCTTTCACCAAAAGAAGCCCAAGAGGTATTGAGAGAAGCCCACGACGGTATGTGTGGAGCCCATCAACCTGGCCTAAAACTGGCACATCGACTCCAAAGATTGGGTTACTATTGGCCCAAGATGGTTGCCGACGCCGTCACCTATGCTAAAAGATGCCACGCTTGCCAAGTGCATGGCAATTTCATCCATCAAGCACCAGGGTATCTCCACTCTACAACCTCTACCTGGCCATTTGAAATATGGGGGATGGATGTGGTTGGCCCTATCAGCCCACCATCATCAAAAGGACATGGTTTATTTTGGCAATAACCGATTACTTCTCTAAATGGGCCGAAGCCATCCCTTTGAAGGAGGTAAAATCGTCTAACGTGATCAAGTTCGTGAAACATCACGTTATTTACCGTTTCGGTGTACCTCGGCGAATCGTCCATGATAATGGACCTCAGTTCATCAGCCAGGCTTTCTAGAGATTCTGCGCTAAGTTCAGAATCCAGAGTGTGTCCTCAACGGCATACTATCCTGCCGCTAATGGCCTCGCAGAAGCTTTCAACAAGACTATTGGCAAGCTTC
Organism: Agave tequilana; assembly: GCA_038442645.1. Lineage (NCBI taxonomy): Eukaryota > Viridiplantae > Streptophyta > Magnoliopsida > Asparagales > Asparagaceae > Agave > Agave tequilana. The sequence continues at coordinate 51,599 of JAVJIF010028182.1, read as the reverse complement.
TCAAGAAGTTCGTCTCGAAAAGTCAACGAGACTGGGACGACAAGTTGGGTGAATGCTTATGGGCTTACCGCACAACTGTGCGAACCCCGACTACAGCTACGCCATTTTCTTTGGTATACGGGTGTGAAGCCATGCTCCCGCTGGAAATCCAAATTCCATCTCTACGCGTCGCCTTGACAGCGAAGATGACAACAGAGGAGAAGCATCGACAGCGACTCCAGGAACTGGAGGCCTTAGATGATAAACGTCTGCAGGCCCAACAACAAATCGAGCTCTACCAAGCTCGTATTACCAGAGCCTTCAACAAGAAAGTTAAAATGCGAACTTTCAAGAAAGGCGATCTTGTCTTAGCCGTCAGAAGACCCATGGTAATGACGCACATGACAAAAGGAAAATTCCAACCCAAATGGGAAGGACCATTTGTAGTAGAGTCAGTCTACTCAAATGGGTCATATCGCCTCATAACCTCAAATGGCGATACACTCATGATGCCGATCAATGGCAGGTTCCTGAAGAAATACTATCCTTAGATGGTATTCTTCCGCTGATCAAGTTAAAAGTACACCTCTGATCAAAGTAAGAAGAATTTCTTCATTATAACATCCGACGCCCCCGACGGCTAAGGATAGAGGAAAATATTGGCTTCTAAGCCCAACATAAGTCTTCGACAACTCATCATGCTGAGGGGAATAGCATGGCTAGCCCAACTCAAACGGTAGTTGGTAAAGGCACCTCAAATCCGTTGATAGCTGAGGGTTTGCTAAAAATCCTAAGTGGACTTGGCTCCACTCTTTCCTCCAAAATCCCATACCAATTCTCATCCACAGAATGGTAGGTCTACAAAATACAACCGTTACTAAGTTAACACTATACCTCTGGTAATGGAAACTTTTCAATATTCCTTATCGAGTACAAATTTTGTTTGTCAACTCTACACGGAGTATCAAACTTTCAAATTTGCCAAGTTAACACTATACCTCTGGCACTTCAAATTTTCACTTGTCAATTCTCACCAATAGAATGACAGGTCCTCAAATTGCTCTTATCATGAGTCAATCTTTATCAAGTTAATACTACACCTCTGACAAATTACTGTTAAAGTTTAACACCACACCTCTAAACAGTAATCAGGTTTCTGTCAGGTTTAATTTTACACCTCTGACAGTCACTTTTCTTCAGACTTCCATATCGAAGCTGAAATGGATGATGCTAAGTTAACATTACACCTCTAGCATCAAGTCATTGCTAAGTTAAACAATAGACCTATGGCCATGACTTTCCCTCGGACTTCCTTATACAAGCCGAGATGACCAATGCCAAGTTCAACATTACACCTCTAGCATTACCCTCACTGTCAAGTTAAACATTACACCTATGACAGTGACACTTCTGAGTTAAGTTAATATCACACCTCTGACTCACATCCTTGTCAAGTTAACATTACACTTCTGACAAGACCACTTTCAACCCGTTAAGTTAATATCATACCTCTAACGGTAACAAACTTTCCTAGATTCCCCACGAGTCTAGTCTCACTTGTTATTCTCTTCAACAGAATAACAAGTCCACCTAAAAACATTGTTAGGTTAATACTACACCATCAACAGTGTTTCCATCAAATCCCAACTGAGCTCAATCAAGTTAATCCCAAACACTTGATAAAAGTTCACCCTCCCTGGGGGTACCAATTCTACTTGTCGCTTTTTCTTATAAAGTGGCAAGTCCACCAAAAATTATTTCATCTCTGTCAAGTTAATATTACACCTCTGACAGTATTGTGAGAGTTCCTGAAATAGGATCTTTCCCTACAAAGTTTGACTTATTAAGATTATCATCATAATTTTGATAAAGTCAAAGATTCTTTGCTTCTATAAGTCTAACTGAAGACAAAAAGCTCAAGACAATAAAAGAGGCAGGAAGAAAAATGTCACTTTTATTTATATTCAGCCTTATGAAAGTGATACAAAACGCTCTCTTATACAATAAGATTGAGTGTTACAATTAAGGAGTACAAAGAAGTCCCTCTCTCTCAGAGGCCGTACTCACTCCTTGAAGCCGCATCTGATTCCCAGTGCACGATGTCTGGAAAAGTGCCAAACTGTGGCGACAGTTGGAGCCGATTGCACTAGCCCTAGCTGGCTAAGCTAAGAGCAATGGTGTTCTTTAGATCCGGTGGCAGCAGAAAGCCCTGCAACCCTTCATTCATGAGCATCTCTTTCCCCAGCAGGCCATCCAGCAGACATGGAGAATCCTCGATGTCACTTCTGGGGTGAGAGAGGAAGGGGATGCTAACCACCACTATATCCACCGTAACCCCCTCGCCGCCATCCTTACCCTGACCATCCCTTGCCAGCAGGCATGACTGGTGCATCGCGTCCAATGAGATCTTGGCGAGGGTTAAGTCCCCGACAAGGGCCATGACTTCTTCCCTTGTAGATGACGAGGACCATGACTTCTTCCCTTGTAGATGAACATCGAACGAGTTCGCCGACCGGAATATTCTTCCAGGGGCCCAGCGAACCTGAAAAAGGACAATCAAGCCTACCTACAAGGAATAAACAAGGGGGTTAGAAAATTTGGAACTTAGTATACTTCAACAAAGAAAACTAAGTGACAGACGCGGCTATTGTCGAAGACTTCAGACGCGGGAATGAGCCCGCGCAGTGAGTCAAAATACCGCGTCAACAGAAGCAGACGCGAATCAAAACTGTGCCACACACAGGATTCAAACACGGTCTCATTTTGCGCCCGCGCCTAAAACACAAGGCGCGAAAGGACTCAGACGCCGAAAATTGCCATCTCCCTGTCGAGGGAACAGGGGTTGCAAAATTCGGGTCTGAAACCTTCGGCCCGAGTTGGAATTCATCCAAGTCAGTGGCCTTAAAACGCGAGCTTCATGAGCAAAGTCAGCGTCAAGCGCCAAAGACTTCTGTACTCGCGTCCAGCGAAGTTTAAGTCGGCGGCGCAAATTTCAGAAGGAATGCACCAACTCAGACTTCATGAGGAAATCCAGATGATGGTGATGCCAAAGTGCAAACTTGGGTGGACTAGAAACATCACGGCAAGTCGGAACGGCATACCAGCAGAGGCCTCTGTCAAGAGTTTAACTCTCTACATCAGAGTATGGACATGGAAGGTGATCAGAGAGACACTTTGTACTGAAGAGACCAAACAGAAGCATGAAAGCTCTGGGTCACCTTCATCCATGGAGGCAAACCCCTGGTGAAGTCCTTTGAAGGGGGAAGGCAGAAACTCTCAGAGCACTCGCTCTCAAAAAGAACACAGTATGGACAGTTAAAGGGAGAGAAGGAACCCCTATTTATAGGCAGCCCCTGATAGCTATCATTAATGGTTCATTAATCAAAACCGTCAGCCTTAATGACCGCACGACCGTCAAAGTCCAATAGGAGTCTGACGCGTGGAACGTTGCTTCGGGAACCGTCGCAGGCGCTGGTCTCAAACCGCCAGCGCCGGTTTTGCATTAAAAGGCATTAACGCCTGAGTCCAATGAGGAACCAACGCGTGGACAACTGCTTCGGGAAACAACGGATGACCCGGTTTCCCAATCATCAGTGAAGACTTGACGTTCAAAGATCTCATAAAATCTTTATGTCAGGCCGCATGTAACGTCTACATCGATACGCAGATGGGAAAACCGCATCCCGGAACCCGCGTCTCCTTTTTTCAGAATGAATGACGTCCACCTGCGTTCCAAAGGAAAGTCCGCGTGACTCAGAATCACGTCCCTTCAGCAAACAGGGCCCATTTTAAGGGAAAGCACTTGACTCAGCAAAGGACTTAGTCCATTCTGCGATTAAGGGGAAATACACAGGGCCGCGTCCATCGCGTCCGCTCGAGTCGCGTCTTCAAAGCCGCGTTTCTCTCTGCGAGTTGACGCCGCCGCGTCTCCCTATGGATTGACGCCGCGTCTCACCAAAAGGACTTTGTTCTATCCGAGTTCTTATGAACTGATGACAGCGTCTCTCCATGAATTGACGTCGCGTCTCATCAAAAGGACTTAGTTCTACCTAAGTCCCTATGAACCAATGCCGCATCTCATCAAAAGGCTTAGTTCTGCCTAAGGGTCAAACGCCGCGTTTCATTTAAAGAACTTGGTCTCACCTAAGTTCAGCATTCACAGTCAGTTAATCAAAGATTGTGATCAAGAGGTCGAATTCATCCACAGCAAGGCAACAAAGGAGGTGGAACCAAAAACTTCAAAGACTTTTATTATATCAAAAATGATAAAAGCCAATACAAAACACTCTTAGTGAACAGAGTGTCCTTTTCTTTAAAAAAAAAAAAGAAAAGGCTACAAGTCCTGGTCCGCCAAAGAACGGATTTGCTCTCTAAGGCGATGTATCTTATGTTGACGCGTCTTCTCAACCTCCATGAGAGCTCGGGCCCGCAGATCCGCTTCAGACAAAAATCCCTGCGCTTGCACTCAGAGGGATTCCAACTCGGACGAACGAACAGAGAGGTCCGCTTCAGCTTGCGCCTTGGCGACCTCTAACTCTGCTAGCCTCTTTTCAGAGGTAGCAAGCCTCTGTTCGTTGAAGACAATCATGGCCTCAGCCCTGGCTATAACAGCCCGAGAGTCAAGGATAGCCTGCTTTGCGGCCTATATGATCGTCTCTGACTCCTCGGACTCAATCGCCAGCCTTTGGTAATCAGCCTGGACACGTTTAAGAAGATGAGTACTATCGGTTATCTTCTCCTCCACCTCCCTTCGCTTCTGCTCTTGAGCAACAAGAAGCCTATTCAGCGTTTCTTGGGCTTCGTGGGATGAACCGGCATCATCCTCCAGGGATCGAAGCTCTCTCAGGTGTTGTCCCAGCTGATCCACCAGCAGCTGACTCGCCTGGGCTAGCGAAGGGCCTTCGGCCAACTTGATGTTCTCGACCTGGTTTCCGAGAAACATCTGGGCAAAGTCAAGGGAGCTACCCCTAGTCAGGACGAAATCGATGCATGTTCGCATCGAGGTAAGGAACTGCTGCACCGCCTGGCGTGTCAAAAGCTCCATGATATCATCATCCGAAGTGCTCCCCGATCCCCTTTCTATCACGGGGTGGGGATGTAGATCGGCTCTGTTGGTGCAAGAGTTGAGCTGACCACGGGTACGGCAGGAACAAGAGCAGCCACTGGCGCTTCTGGGGGTACCACTTCTGCAGGAGCCTCCACAGCCGATGACAGGGTAGTGAGCTCGACCTCCTCAGAAACCTCAGCCAAGGCTTGGGCCGTGTGGCCTTCCGGGAGGACACTGACCGTCAGACTCTCTACCTGGGCCCCCTCAGTTCTCTTTGCAAGTTATCTCAACATTAGCCAGAATGGTAAAAAGAGAAACATCCGAGACATCAAAACTTCCTTACCAAGCTGGAGGTCCAGAGATGTCGAATCCTTGGGCAAACCCTGCAGAGGAGAAGTCTCCCTGACTTCAGTGGTGGCCACCTCTTCCTGCAGAGGAGACGTCTCTCTGACTTCAATGGTGGCCTCCTCTTCCTGCAGAGTAGAAGGCTCGGCAGCTGGAGTCTCAACTCCTTCCGGCTGGGTTAACTCTTGCACCATCTCCTCGATATGCGAGGAGGTTGCAGCCTCGGCATCCTCAGCTAATCCTACAGCATAGAAGGAGAATGTTAAAGCCTCCTCTTCAAAATGAAAAGGAAAATTAGGTTAGAAGGTGAAAAGAATACCTTCAGCGGGAGTAACTGCCGCCAGTGGTGATACCGTCAACGGCTCGCACCCATATATTTCCTCCTCCGAGATGTGTGAGAATTTGCTCGGATTAGGAGGAGCGGGTTCGTCACCATAGTCGACCTCATCCTCAAATCGCTTTCCTCTGTGGATGAGGAAGACGACAGTTCAACGTGAGAGGCCTCGGTATCCGGAGCCTTGCCTCTAAACACCCCAGTGGTAGGGCTGGGGTCAACCATCCGAGGACTGGAGATGAAGACAGAAGGAGACCCAGGCTGTTGTGCCTCATCCCTCCTCTGAGCTGAGGAAGACTCAGGCTGAGCTGAGATCCCCGGAATCTCAACATCGCATCCGCTCATTATATCGACCTTGAGCTGCTCGGTCTCGTCAGTGGCGGTGGGTCTGTCAGCAGGCTCCCCTTCCTCTGCAATCCTGAGGCTCCTGCGGTGTAACCTGCGGGCATGGACTAAGGGAGTGTCATCCTTGTCCACCTCTTCCTCCCTTGGCTCCCCAACACCAGAAGGGATGTCTGCGAATCGAGAGACTGCAGCCGTCAAGTCTCTTCGAACCTTCTTTGGGGCAGGCTCAGCAGTGGAAGTAGAGCCTTGACGACGCTTGCCCACCGCCTGTCGAGCTCTGGTTGGTCGCGGCTCCGCCCTTGTTGCTCGCGGCTCCTCCCTTGACCTTTTCCCGACCTCCCTCAGAGCCTTCAGGTACTGCTCGACGCCTCGCGAGCGTTTACCGGACTCCGACCTTGCTTCGAGATTTGCATTGATACTCCCAATGCATGAATACTCCGGAATAAAGTATGGTGTCTGGTTGACTTGGAAGTACCAGGAGCAGAAGCTGAAGCTCATACGGCACTTTGATCCCTCGATAGGTAGACGGAAAGTTGCTCCTGTCCCTCCGGCCACACTGTAGTACCAAGCCCGAGCACCTTCGAACAAGTTCCCTTCGAAGGCGAGTCGAGCATTGGGATTGCCGACGTAGAGTTGATCGTAGCCGAACTGTCGGGCGAAACGATTCGGCATGTACGGCTCGATTATGCATGAAGTCCCTTGCCGGAAAAGCATATATCCGAGCCGAATGTTGATCAACCACCAGAAGACCCCCGTGGACAACCTCGTAAAGTCATCTGGGCCCGCAAAATCAGTAAATAGATCCCCAAAAGATGCACCAGGGATCTCGGGGAAGCAGCGATTGAGCTGGTAGTTCGAAGCATCTGAAATGCACTTCCGGACGAAATACATATAAGTATTACGCCAGTCCGAACCCTCCAACCGCTGTACAAAAGGGGCGAAACCCTCACTCCAAGGCACCGGCGTCATCAGGGAAGGGCAGTGCATCACGTACCAAGCCATGAGGTACGTATAAGGCAGCTCGATCCGAGGGTTGGGGCGCTTCACCGTCGGCTTCCCCTCTGAGTCAAGGATCGGCTTGCCTTGGGAGTCGACAGCCTTCCCGGGTTCGCAGAAAGCCTGGGTTAACGCCCGCAACCCGCTCTGAATGCCAGCCGCCACGGCCGGAAGAAGGGCTATGGGACTGCCATAGGCCAGGAGCACCGCCGGGTACACTACATCGGCAACAATGACTTCATGTGGCAGCGTGGGCACCACACAACGCTTCAGCCACAGCATTAAGAAGCCCGCCAACAATGCTCGATCGGAGATAGGGGTCCGGGATTGATGGTGAAAGCTTTCGAAGACACTGTCAGGTTCGAAACCGTCCTCGTTCGAAACCGTGGTGTAGAAGCCTTCAGGAGCCTGGGCGATCCTGTCGTCAATCTCCTCGTCGGAGCTGGGAGCCAGTCGGGTTATTGGATGGTCTTTCTTGTTGACATTGTTGATCAAGTAACTGGCCCAAGACAGCTGCTTGATTACTCCCGACCTCCAAGTGGTCATCTGGCCGCAAATATGGAAATGACATAGCACTTCCCAATAAGTCTCGTACATTTGAGGAGACCCTTTCTTCATAAGATTGAGCTCCTCAGTGGTTGGGACATATTCCTCATAGGGAGAATCCCCTGTTGCCAGCCCCGAGACCTCATGCAACTCGTGCAGTGCAAGGCCCATCTCTCCGACCGGGGTGAAGAATGTCCCCGTCAAAGAATTATAACGCTCAAGGACCCCGAAGAAGTTCTGAGAACTCGGCGGGATACCATACTGCACGGCCCTGACTGCTGGGTACAGTCCCACATGCTCTAGCAGATCTACAAGATCGGTAAGGACGAAGCTCACCATCCTGCACCACCAATACTTCTCGGTGGAATGAACCCACCCGGGCGCACGGAACTCAACCGAAAATCACCCTCCGCTTTCATAAACGCATTGAGGAAGGTAGTGCCGAGTTTTGGTATCTCTCTAACTGGGAGCTCAGACTTGCGCGACCCGGGGAACAGGCCGAGAACCGCCCTATCATGTCCATCATGGCGGTATACCTTCTGGGAGCCCAAGTCACCAAGGGTAATCTCAGGGACGTAGCGGGAAACGTCCCATGTCATCTTCCGAGGGACGGACATGTGCTGGAGATAAGACAGCGGGAACATCCTCTCCATGTCTGGAAGAAAGAATCTTCTATCCCCTATCTGACGGAGCCATCTATAATTTTCGTCATACATGGAATAGCCGCCATCGCCGATACGATCTCCGAAGAAGAAGGCAGGCTTCTCCAGCTTGACGCGATCATCCGTTGTGAATGCTGCATCGGTCATAAGCACCCTAAGGGTTGTCATATCAACATTGGAGAGCCTTTTCTGACGCTCCTGTGACTTGTCGCAGTCACAGGTACTGTCCTTCATAGCACAAAGGCCAGATCACGGTCAGCACCACCTACATGTCCAAAGTGACGCTTCTTGGTGAGTGGGGCAGAAGGGTGTGGTACTGCAAAAGAAAAGGACACTTAATCAGACACCTTATCAAAATGCTATGTCTATGTCCAAACGCAGAAGAGATACTGGACGTAGGAATTATCAAATCCGCGTCCAGACCTGCGAATCTGCGTCCAGACGCAGAAGAAATACTGGACGTAGGAATTATCAAATCCGCGTCCAGACCTGCAAATACACATCCAGGCGTGAGACCCGAGGGATCAAATCCGCATTTTGCAAACCAAGACTTATGAAAAATCTCTAAGTACTTGGGCTCAGGTGCAAGATTCATCAAAAACCTGCACCTGATGAAAAATCTTCAAGTCCGCGTCCGAACCCTTCACAATTAGAAATATTCTAAGTGAAGATCTGAAATGCAGGACTCGCTGGCACCAGGTCATCAAACCCGCGCCTTGATTATCAACTCAAAGACCGCGTCTGAGACCGCGTCTGAGAATTAAACACGGTTTGTTTTCTGTGTTAATGGTTCTCCTCCAAAAGATATCTTTTTAGGGTTCCATGATCTCCCATTAATGGTGAAAGCCTAAACGGCGTTATACCTGGGAAAGAGACTGCCTGCGCGGAGGAACCGCCCCTCTGGGCCTCGGCGACAGTCGCTCTTGAAGAGGATGCGGTTGGCTTGGTCTTGGGTGCCATTGGTGATTAAGAATCCAGTAATGGAGATGAACAAAGAAAGAAGAACTCTTTTTCTTGAAAACCCTAAACAAGTACGCTCGGAGAAGAAGAGGTATCTCTCTGACTGTTGCCATTTATAGGCACAAGGATTCGTGAAGATACGCGGCGCGTGGCTCGATTAGTTCTGCAGCGAGTCATCGCTTGACGCGTGGAAGAAATCATTTTGATGATTCGCGAAGATCATGAGCCATGACTCTGCAGCGAGTCATCGCTTGACACGTGGAACAGATCATTTAATGAACTGGGAAATCCGCGCGCCAAAAGGTGAAATCCCGTCGGTTCCCCAGGCCAACTGGCAGTGCAATCATGACATGGCACGGATTCGCACCCGACGGTCGCGTCTCTTCGATGGACATGCCCCGTCATCACCGCCATAAATGCATTCAAAAAGTCGCGTCTCTCTAAGAAGTTCGCGTCTTTCCAGCCGGCTGAACATCGCGTCTGCTTTATGGAAGATCATCTCTTGTATGCGCCGGAAAAAAGGGAAAGAAGTCTTTACTGTAAAATTTTCCTTGAATCAGATGAAAAAATTACAACAAAACTGCTTTTTCTTTCCAGTTACAAGGGAGGGAGGATGTTGAGTCTTGAATCCTCCCTTTGTTTAGTGCTGGGTTCTTCGTGTGGCGGTGGAGAGTGAATCTTGTTCTCCGTTGACTGGATGACCGTCGGGATCGTCAGGGAATCTTCTCTTTGGCTGGTAGAGGGAGTAGCACAGCTCTGTCTACCAAAACTCTCAAAGAGAAGGTAGGCAAAGAGCGGCTTGTACGCAGCAAGCTTGACGAAGAGTTGAGCTCTCTCCTGTCTCGGTCTGTCTCTCTCTGTGATCTTCTGATGCCAGATGCCTTTCTGATCGCCCTTGTGTCTATCCCCTCTCTTCTCTGATTGCCTCGACCTCATAGCAACCGAGGCTATTTATAGAGGTCCTAGGGGGTGAACGTGCCCCCTAAAAATGCTTCACGATGAGGGGCCAACTTTCCCACTTCCCCGCTATGTGGGCGGTGACTGGCCCAATAACCAGGGCGGTTATAACCGAGGCGCGAGACGCGGGTGTCGAGCCCACGCGCCTTGATGTTGAGACGCGGGTGTCGAGCCCACACGCCTTGATGTTGAGACACGGGTGTCGAGCCCACGCGCCTTGATGTTGAGACGCGGGTGTCGAGCCCTCGCGCCTTGGTGCTGAGCCTTCGCGTCTTGGTGCTGAGCCTTCGCGTCTAGAACTTGAAACTCTGCTTTTTATGGCTTGTCTTTTAGTGATTTTTAGACAGCCTACATGACTTCCCAAGATGGAGGGAGAGCACGGATGATCTTCCTTACTCTTTGGTCGTTGTCAATGACATCACCTAGAGAAGAAAATCTATTAGTAATCTTTATAAATTTAGTAACCATATCATCTATGGTTTCATTCTCATGCATAGAAAAATTTTTATATTGGGAATGAAGAAGGTCAATTTTTGCCCTCTTAACTTCTGAAGTCCCCTCATGAGTGACAAGCAAGTGAGTCCAAATCTCATGTGCGGATTTGCAATGAATGACTCTAGAGATATCATCATCATTAAGGGCTTGAAGCAAGGCATAGTGTGCCCTAGCATTAGCATCAAACTCTTTAGTGTCTATATCAGACCAAGTGTCCTTATCACCGTGGGTGCACTAAATGGTTTGGTCACCGCCTTTGCAACCCGACTTCCTGGGGATTGCAAAAACACGGTCATCTTAACCTTTCATATGGGAAAGTTAAGGCCATCAAACTTGGGTGGGGTCTTAATTCCTTCGGCCATTTTTACTAAGTGTATGAGGATGAAAAATGAAGAGAATGATTAGCAATAAAGGATCTCTCTAAGGTTGTTAAGCCAAGAGCCTAGAGACCAAAGCTCCGATACCAATTGAAAAACACCTAGAGGGGGGTGAATAGGTGTTAATGCTAATTTAATGATCTTTTTAAACAAGTATGAATATATGATGCAAACGGTCACTCAAAACAAGAAATTGAAGCCGAATTCTCCGTGAAGGGCTCTAGAACTTCTCCTCTTTGATACCTCTAGATTATGAGTTGAGGCGCGTAATTGCTTTCTTATTGAGATGAGTAAAGACCGGGAAATGCAAGAATGAAATGGATGCAATAATGAAGTGAACACAAGATATATCACAAGATAGAAAAGTAGAGCAATAAAGAGTAATAAGCAAAACAATCGAAAACACAAAGGATTTGTTTCGAGGTTCGAGCCACCGCTCTATGTCCCCGCCTTCACCACCGTGACGGGTTTCCACTATATCCACCGAGGAACTTTACAAAAGGTCTACCGAAGACCGGAGTACCGAACTCCACCAATTACAAGAGGTCTACCGACGACCGGAGTACCGAACCCCACCAATCCAATCCTCTACCGAAGAGGGACTCAACACAAGAAGGAACAAGTAATAAAGTGATCAACAAGACCACAAACTTCTTTTTTACAACTTCTAATAGAATGAGGAAGTATTTTGGCTCAAGAAGTGTACAGAAAAATTCAGTTGTAAAGTAGTACTAAATAGCTTGAAAAACAACTGAAAACAAATTGCCAAGAATGCACTTAGAGAATTGAAAGCCTTTGAAAACTTTTTCTTTCTTTTGGAAACTTGAAAACTAGGAATTTTTCTTGTATTTTGCAAGTGACCAATCCCCTCTATTTATAGGGATTAGAGGAAATCTAATCATTATTAAAACTAGCTTATTAGGTCAGAAGTAGCCCCCAAAATTTCAGAAATAGCTGACACACAAATCCCAATCAAATCCCATGATGAAATCTCTGAACACTAGTCGTTATGGCAGCTGGCGGCTGTCGGTCGATCGGTCTGGTCGACCGACAGTCATTGGCAAACTAACTGTTAGACTCGATCGACCGGTCGGTCGACCGGCAGTCAAAAGAAAATTTTCTCTTTGTTCTGTCGGTCGACTGACCCAGTCGACCGACAAAAACTCAAGAGCAAAGGGGTTCCAGTCGGTTGACCGGTCGGTCGACCTACAGACGTGCACAAACGTGCACGCCCTAACCACAAGCCTCGGTCGATCGGTCCAGTCGACAGATCAAGCCTGAAATGGATCCGGTCGACCGACAGGCCTGAAACAGGATTTTTATAGGAAATTTTCTGAACTTTGAAGAATTTTCAAAATACTTTTGTAAGGCTATATGATTAAGTATCATACTATAAAGGTTGGTATACATGATATAAACGAGATATAAAATTATAAAAATTTTGAGTCATGTAAAACCTATCAAGACATGATCCTAAAACAATTTCCCAAAACAAAAACAGTATTTTGAAAAATGAAGGGGTGTGTGTGTTTTCTTGAGCCAACTTAACATAACCTCGTTCTTTAATAAACTAATTCTTACAAAGGTTCTAGGTGACTACAAGGTCTTCAAATAAGGGCTTCTCTATGGAATGATGCATAGCTTGAGTTCTTGAACCCGATTTGAGACATCTTGAATCAAACGATCCCGAATTGAGTCATCTTTAGGAAATAACACAACATGAATCCTTAAACCCTGAAACACATTTAAACACTAGAAAATTATTAGTACAAATAACTATATATGTTTTGTAATCATCAAAACTCAAAAACCGGTTGATTGTAACCTTTGGCCAACAATAACTGTTTTCTCTATCCAGCTATTGTAGATGTTAGATGAGAGTAGTGTATCTTCTGAGTTTTCACTGCGCAGATGAGCTGGGGATCACAGAGGTGGATTTGAATTCCGTGAGGGTTTTGTTTGTAAATTAACCTTCTCATGGAGTCCTCTTTAATCCTCATTCAGTTACCACATTTTGATATAAATGTGAAAACAAAAGAAAAATTCTGCAAAGATGCGTCACAAACTATTTTCAATGAGTTTGGTTTGATAAGTCATCAGATAAACTCATTCGATTTTCTATGAGAGTTGACCGAATGGCATATCTTGATCTGAATGTGGATATGAAAAGATTCTGTAAAGATGCATCACGAGGCTTCTTCAATAAGTTTGGCTTGATAATCCATCAGATAAACTCATTCTATTCTTTATGAGAGTCAACCAAACACCACACCTTGATATGAATGTGAATCAATGGAAAGATTCAGTAAAGATGTGTCATGAAGCTTCTTCAATGAGTTTCGCTTGATAAGTTATCAGATAAACTCATTTAAATCCACCATCGAGCATTCGGATGCTTTGTCACTGGGTCAAGCTTTGATCAATCGAGCAGGAGGAGGGAGGCATGTTAACATTACATATGAAAAAGTCAGGCTAGATAAGCCATCCTTCTGGATCGAGAGGAATGATTACAAAGAGCCTAAAACTGTTGCTTAGGCATGCTCGACTTCAAAATATGACCTATTCTTCTAAGTTGAATATGGGCGCATGTCTATATATTAGAGAAGAGTAACAAGGCTAAAAATTGATATTTTACCTTTGTCTTTTCTTCAATGTTTACATCATGCATCATAATGTCTCAAATGTTCGGTCGGCTTGGCGTCGATCGACCGATGTGATCCACTAAGTGAGGAAGCTTTTCTTTGGTGCTCTTCTAAATATTTTAGATCCCAAACCTTAATCCGTCTGATTGATCAGGTTGGAGTTTCAACCAGAGGTGTAGTGTTAACCTGATCTTGAGAAGAGTGACAAAGCTAAAATTGAAGTTTCTAACTTTATTTTTTCTTCGATATTAACATCATGCATCACAATGTCGTAATATTCGGTTGACTCCGCATCGATCGACTGTGATGTGACGCATTGAGTGAGGATGCTCTTCTTTGGCACTCTCCAAAAATTTTTGGATCTCAAACTCTAATCCATCTGATTGATCAGGGTAAAGCTTTAATCAGAGGTGTAGTATTAACCTGATCATGAGAAGAGTCCCTTTAAGGATAGTACTTTTTTAAGAATCTTCCATTGATTGGCATCATGAGCGTATCACTGTCCGGAGTTATAAGGCGATATGCTTCATTTGAGTAAAGTGACTCTACTATAAATGAACCTTCCCATTTGGGTTGAAATTTTTCTTTCGTCTTATGTGTCATAACCATAGGTCTTCTGACAGCTAAGACAAGGTTACTTTTCTTGAAAATCCGTTCTCTAACTTTCTTATTGAAGGCCCTAAAAATTCAAACTTAATAGAGCTCGATTTGTTATTGGGCTTGCAGATATTTGTCATCTAAAGCTTCAACTCTTGGATGCGCAATCGATGCTTCTCTTCATCTGTCATCCTGGTTGTCAAGGCAACTCGCAGAGATGGGATTTGAGTCTTCAGTGGAAGTACAACTTCAAATCTGTACACTAAGAAAAATGGCGCAGCCTTTGTTGGGGTTCTCATTGTTGTGCAGTAAGCCCATAGGCATTCGCCTAATTTGTCATTCCAGTCATGTTGACTTTTTAAGACAAATTTTTTAAGAAGCTTTCCAATGGTCTTGTCAAAAGCTTCTATAAGACCATTGAACTCTGGAATGCTTGGCTGACAAATTGGGATCCATTATTATGGACAATTCGTCGGGGTACACCAAATGATAGAGTATGCGATCTTGATGAACTTGATTACATTTGATGTCTTCACTTCTTTCAATGGAACAACTTTCACCCATTTAGAGAAGTAATCAGTTATGGCCAAGATGAAGCGATGTCCTTTGGATGTCCGATGAGTCTGATAATATCTATTCACCATATCTCAAATGGCCATAAAGAGGACGTTGGATGAAGATGTCCCAGTGCTTGATGGACAAAGTCACCATAGATCTGATAGGCATGGCATCGTTTAGCATAGACGATGGCGTCAGAGGTCATCTTCGGCCAATAATAGCTAAGTCTTCTGAACCGATTGCTGAGCTTAGGTCCGGGTTGGTGAGCTCTACACATACCTCCATGAGCTTCCTGAGTGTTTCATGTGCCTCTTTATATGAAGGCATCAGAATAAGATTTCGTCATACAAGCGACGATACAATGTTTGCCTAATCGCATTGTAATCGAATCGAGGAGCTTTCTTTCTGATGGCAGTCGCCTCCTTAGGGTTGTCAGGCAATATACCATACAAGACGAAGTCAATATAAGAGAATCGCTAATTTCTAGGCTCGAGTCTTGTTGAAGTCTCAAGAACCTCTTTAACATGAAGATCTCCTCTTAGAGCTTTACTGTCTTTAAGAGCAAATTTGCAATAGTACAAGTCACGACTGTAGATAAGCACCTTCTCTATGGCGCCAGCTGGAAGGGCCAATGAGTCAGTGAGAGATGCCAATGCATATGCATGCACATTTTGCTGACGTGGTACATGGTCAATGTAGAAGTTTTTTAACTTCTTTGCCATATCAATGGTTACGTTGTGATAGGGTACCAAGTCTTCATATCAGACTTTGTACTTCTCGCGAACCTGGTTGACGATGAGCTTTGAATCATAGTACGCTTTGAGGTCTCTTCAGCAAGTTACATTCCGATCAAAAGAGCATTGTATTTTGATACATTATTGGAACATGACTCAGGTAATGAAAACACACGTGGGATCACATAATTATGTGAAAAATAAGTACAACCCTCACACCTTCAACGATATTTCCCTCAGGACCTGTTCTTGATGCTCTATCGAAGAATAGTTGCTACTCTTATTCTTCTGAGGAGACGTGGATCACGTTAACTTCTGCAATCTTATCTGGAAGATCATTATAAAGTTTTGAACTTCCTGAAATTGGGTGATCGGCCAGGAAATCTTCCACAGCTTGACCTTTGATCGCCTTTTGTGGCATGAATTGCATCTCGTATTGTGAGAACAATATGGCCCATTTCGTTAATTTGCAATTCAGCGAAAAAGGTCTTGTCATGAGTAATCACAGGGGACTAACTCTGGAAATGACATGAATGTGTTATCCCACAAGGTAGTGTCGCTTCTTCTGAATGGCGAAGACTAAGGCTAAACATTCCTTCTCGATCGGGTTGTAACGGTGCTCCGCCCAATCATTGTTCTACTCAAATAGTAAGATTTATTGTTCATGATTTTGATCATTGATCTGAGCTAGAAAAACTCCCAGGGAATGATCCATGACTCGAACATATAATAAGAAAGGTTTTGTGATACTGGAGCTACCAAAATGAGAGGGTGTATGAGATACTCCTTGATCTCTTCGAATGCTTTTTGGCAAGTGTTGTCCCAAACGAATGAGACTCTCTTCTTCATTAGTTTGGTGAAGGGTTGGCAGCATCTTGAAAGATTCAATATAAATCTTCGGATATAAGTCGATCATCCCTATAAGCCTCTGAGTTCCTTAAGATTTCTCAGAGGTTCCATCTTTTGAATGGCGCGGACTTTCTCTGGATCTAGGTGAATTCCTTTGGATGTAACAACAAATCCGAGGAATTTGCCACTAGCTACCCCCAGGAAGAACTTAGTTGGGTTCATCTTCAACTTGTGAGCCCGCATGATGTCGAACATTCTTTTCAGATCTCCAAGAAAATTTCCTTTGTTGCAGCTTTTCACAGCGATATCATCGACATAGCATTCTACAATCTTGCATGTATACTCATAGAAGATCATATTCATGGTGCGTTGATAAGTTGCACTAGTGTTCTTCAAGCCAAAGGGCATTACCATGTATCATATACTTCCAAAGGAGTCCTGAAAGATGTGTGCTTTTCATCTTCAGGGTACATCTTTATTTGATTATACCCTGAGAAGTCATCCGTAAAAGACATCCTCTTAAAATCACACATATTGTCAATCATATTATCCGTGATCGGGAGAGGAAATTTGTCTTTAGGACAAGCATCATTTAGATCATGGTAGTCGATGTAAATCCGGATCTTTTCATTCTTTTTGGGAACAGGAACTCTATTGGCCATCCTATCAGGATGTTGCACTTCGGAAAAAACCAGAGTGTATGAGTTTCTTGACATCTGATTCGATTGCTTTTATGATCTCAGAACGGAACCATTATTGTTGTTTAACCGGCTTTGCGTCCGGGTTAATATTGAGGCAATGCATAGCAATCTGGGATCGAGCCCACGCATGTCCTCATAATTCCAAGTGAAGATATCTGTATACTCTCGTATGAGATGTATTAAGTCTTCTTTCTCTGAAAGTGATAAGCTATCACTTATGAAAGTGGGCTTGGGTTAGCCTCATCTCCAAGATTTATTTAAGTCACTTTATCCTCAGGGGTGATTCGCATTGTTCAAAGCGCACATTCTAGAGTGTATTTAAGTATTTAATCTATGGATCAGAGTTCGACTGGATTAATTCTTTAGATTTAAAACTATCTTCTCCGTCAGCTTCAAATGGATGGCTGATACAATGTTCACTGAGAGATATTTGAAGATAACACTGACGCTGACGTCTGAGTCCCACGGCGATGTTGCTGATGAGCTATCATGATAGATGCCTTCTTCATATCTGGAATCTGACGAGACTGGCATAGATACATAATCGAGTCCTCTTTGGGTCTGGTGATAGTGGTCAGGGTCTTTACCTTTTGGTACAAATGAACGAAGTAATGCTCGCTTTCCTTTGTCGAAATTAAGGCCTGATCCTTTGGTAAAAATCATACAGCACTATTTTCATCATGTGACGTGACAGACTCGATTCTTCCAAACAGAATCGGCTTTTGACCCTTTCGCGTGGCTGGTACTTCAAAGAAAGTTTTGCCTGCGTCGTCGATCTTTTCGCGTACCATATGAGATGACTTTATTGGTGCAGCAATGATGTCGGAGCATCCATTGCTGATTAAGGGTCACCATCTATATCAGTACTAATATCTGACGGGTACAGAATTAGAAGTAAACGCAGAAAAGTAAGCCTAATCTAAATTTTCATTGATAAATCACTCGCCTTCAACATTATCGGTGTTATTGAAATTAAGCTAATCAATACTCATTAAAAGGGGATTTATGTCCTATAGGCACTCTTATCAGCTTCATTACCAGAGTCGGGTTCTTTTGGGTGCAGCTTCTTATCAGTCTTAAGAAAATCTTAATAGAGGAAAGAATCAGTGAAGTAATTCTTGACTTTATTGAATGAATGCCTTTTAACAATCAACGTTCTCACTTTTTCCTATTCATCAACATATTTCATTACTTAATGAACAGTGGATAGGATGATGGAGTTGCGATGAATCCAAGGTCATCCTAGCGGCAGGTTGTACGAGGTATCAGCGTCAATGACATAGCATGTTACCTTGGATATCAGGTCCCCAATTTGACATCTGAGCTTGATTTTTCCTATCGGGCGTGTACCATTGGCGTTGAAGCTATAGATGGTTGTTTGAGTGGTGCTCAATCAGTGAGTAGGGATCCTCAAATGTTGCATGACCCTGCGGGACATAATGCTCAACGCGAATCTCAGATCAACCTAAATACGGCTCATTTCAGATGACTCAATATACCCTATGTAATATAGGAGTCTATCATGTTTTTCTTTAACCTGCATATCTTCTGGGGTGAAGGTGATGCAGGAAAACTGCTTTGAGGTGTGGTGGTAATAGTTGTCGACTTCCTTTCCACATATAGTAGGAATTTGGGTCATGAAAGCCTTTGCATCTGGTAATGCTTCTCTTAAGGCATCTCTTGTAGAAGAAAGTCTCAAGAGTTCATAAAGGGTGATTCGAGCAAGAATGTTGGCTGGCTGAGCCAAGATATCAAAACGGAAGGAAGTTAATGGTCCCACACCGCCTTTCTGGATTGATTTTTCAGAGCGAAGCTCTTTCTATTTTTTCACGAATGATTTTGTGCACTGCTCGATTGTCTCCTCAGCTGGTTGAGGGGAGGTTACAATCAACTCGCCATACTATTTCAAGTATACCAAATCAAGCCTTCGATGTGGGAGGTGCACCTGTGTCAGCAGCAAAGGCGGACTCCTCTTCTCCTGAACTGGTGAGGGAAGCAACATCCTCCTCAGTTTCTCTGGTAGAGATACCCACTATATTGCTTGAGAATGCTTTGGCGTTGCCTTTGGACTTCTTATTTGTGACAGTCGTCCACAATTGGCTTTGACAATGTCAGGATGGACCCACATTGTCTCTCCCGAGGAGTAGCAATAGGAACAAGACATTTCTCTTTCTGGTTACGAGGATCAGTATTGATCACTCTTAGTTCACCTTTCGGGATGGGAACCGCTCCGGTTGGCACCAGCAGGAGATCCTGGCCAAATTGAATAGGTGATATAGTTGTCATATTGGCAGTCACCTTCTTTTGCTTTGGACGAGCTTAATTACCTCTGCGTCAATCAGAGCCTAAAGAACATCCTTAGAGATGTACCAATTCTTAGTAGGGTATCCCAACATCCTGCAACATAAACAGTAGCTAGGATCATCAGTCCTTCTTGTCTCTTCAGGATGTCTGACCTTCGAGAATTTGAGTTTGTTACTCTTTTGGAGTAACTTGAACAGAGAGGCCACGTGCTTATCCTTGAAGGAGTATAATTTATTGGCATGTGCTTGGCTGAGAGTCCCACCCCCTCTATCCGACTGGGGCTTCAAAGGTGACTTGACCTCCATTGTCAGAGTATCTCTTTTTCTTGGTTGAGAAGATGACTCTGAGGTGCTCCGTATTGGTTTGTCGAGTCTTGGTTTTCTGTCCTTTTTTTCAGTCTTGACCTGGGCAACAATTTCTTCTGCATGTTTGCCTTGTAACACCAACTGCTTTCAAGTGCGGCATTCTGCCACTCCCATTTGAGCGAGGATGGCAGTCTGCAGATTTTGGCGACATGTCTCAACTAGTGTGGATTGAGTCATGCCACTGGGACAGCAGAGTGCTATGCTTTGAAATCTCTTGTTAAAAGTTTTGATAGACTTTTCTTTTTTTTGCTTGACTGTAAGAAGAGTTGGCACTGAAATTTCTGTATCGTCTTTAAAGAATGAGCCAAAAATAACTTCTCAATGTCGGCCCATATCTTGATCGAGTTGGCAGAAAGTTTCATGAACCATTCAAAGGCAACCCCCTTAAGAGTGCTAATGAACAATCGAGAATGATGGCATCGTTTGATACTACATTCCCAGTTTAGGATTTAAAATAATATTTGTGCTAGTTCGGTAACCCTTTACCATCAAAAGTATACAGGGTTGGTGCCTTGAACTTAAGAGGGTAGGGAGTCGTGTCCCATTTTGCTGGGTAGGGCTGGATTATCCCTACATCTTGAAGACCACTTCAGTTTATTAGGGCTTCGAGACGTTGATACAATTTACTCATCCTCTTGAAATGAATGTTTTCATTTTTTGAGTTATCCTCCTCTTCTGATGAAGATTTGAAAGGCTCAGGTTAGAATGCTCTTCACTCTCAGTGTTTGCAGAGAATGAGCTCTCCCCTTCCTTCTTTTGCCCTTAGACTTCTTAGAAAGAGTTTTGTCCTTTGATTTCTTTTCCTCCTTAAACAGCTGTGAAAGCATCTACTTAAGGGTATAGATAAATTCTTACTGAGTAGAATCATATCGAGTTATTTCCTTTAGACTCGGACCTACTCTTCAAATTTCCTGGCCACTTCCTTGGGAGTGCCTGCCATGTAAGCAGAGGTTATTGTCTCCAAACTAGAATTCGAAGACTTGGATTCAACGACTGCAGAGTGCTCATCGTTCACCTCAATTTTCCTGGCCAACAGGCTGTAGTCAACTGGGGCAATTGTTCTCGTACGGGTCTGAGTGTGTCAGTAGACCCCTTCAGTTGGACATGAATATCCTTCAAATCTGGGGACCGGTCAATGTCCGACTCCTTTGAACTGACTCAGTTGCCTCCCTTTGGACTTGCTTGGTGTGAGATTTGGCCCTACCATTTTTGCAGTCACTGTTGAGTATTCGATGTTGGAGAACGACTTCTTCTTCCGGGATCATCATCTCTTGGACGAACTTAAGGCCGCTGATAATCGGCTAAAAACTGAGGGCTTGGTTATCTGAAAGCCGCAAAGGCAATCAAAAAGTACTTCTAAGATGAACCGCTTGTAGTAACATTGAAGAGTGATTTGGTGGACACTCCTCTTCCTTATCAGGTAGTATTTTGGGTCCGTAGCGGGGACATCTGAGGAACTAGCCTCAAACTCATAACGGTGAGGGCTTTTTGTCTCTTTATATCTTAAAGACATGGCATTCTGAACATGGGTCTCACATTTCTTTATTGAAACGCGGACCTCACGTGGTGTTGAAAATCGGACCTCCAGCGTTTGTTGGATTTGCCTCAGAACGCGGGTCTCGCATTTAGAATTAGAAATGCGAAAGTCACATTCTGGTATAGACAGAACGCGGGTCTCACATTTTGGAGCAGGCAGAATGTGGGTCCCGCATTTTGGAGCAGGCAGAATATGGGTCTCGCATTTAGACACTGAGACGCGTGGTTGAGGAATGTGGGACTCGCGTTTTGGAGCATAAATGTGGCCCTCGCATTGCTTGAAAAAACGTCGGTATGAACCTCGCATTCTGAATCTGCAGAACAGATTACATCTGCAGAATTTTTGATCTATTGTCGACAAGCATGATCGTCAACGTTCAACATTCCGGTTGAGTTGGAAGAGTTGTTGGGAACCTTCGACAACCAGAAATTGCAAAGTTTGGAGAGGAGAGAGATGGTGGAATTAATCTTTACCATCGCTTTGATCGTGTATCATGCATTAGCCCTGCGGGTCTCCTGAGAGATGTTGATGCTGACTGCGTGTGCTGCACGAGAGGTTTTCAGAATCTCGTTAAAAGTGTCATCGCTTGCGCTGTGAGCAGAAGTGTGGGCCACTTTTGGAGAAATCTCCAAATAGATTCGAGAGTGAGTCTCAGAAGAGACTTTGCGGTACTGCCGCATTGTCTTGGGGCTAGCAGAGCCTAAGGAAAAGATTTCCTCGAACTTCTCTTAGTCGAATCAATGATGAGGGATTCCACCGTCTTCCCAAAGAGCTAGACATCAGCTTGCGCCACGACGTTCTCATAGTAGGGAATGAAATCCCCAGCCGAGTCGCCATCTTTTGTTTGGTAGGAAAAATAATGCAAAGTAAAATTTCTTTGAGTGGACAAAAGATTACAATGGAATAATTCCGATTACAAAAGAGAATATCTAGTTCTCCCTTTTGTTTATAGTTGGGTTCTTATGTGGTGATGGAGAGTGATTTTTATTCTTTGTTGACCGGCTGAATGACAAGCTTCTCTCTGGAGTGCTCTTAAAAAATAATCAGAAAAAAGTTTTGTTTTTAACACACTAAGTGTTTAGAGTCCACTGATTTCTCCTTTTCTCTCTCTGAACCTCTGTGGTTGACAAGCAAGAAGCTTTTACCTCGAGAATTCTCAACTCTAAATCTCAGAAAAAGCCCCCTCTCCTCTCTTCTTTTCTCCCTTATAGCTCTTGAGGCTATTTATAAGGGGTCTTAGGGGTATAATTGTCCCCTAGATTTCCTCCATAATGGGGATTAACTCTCTCATTATATGGGAAGTTAATTGACCTAGTAATTGGGGTCAGTTATTACAGAAATGCAGGTCTCACGGTGGATACGGACCTCGCGTTGTTGTTACAGACGTGACACTCAAAGTCTGAGTCTCAGTCAGAACACGTAGTTGCTCAGACTCGCGTGAGATGTGAGACGCGGAGTTACTCAGACCCGCGTGAGACGCAGAGTTGCTCAGACCCGCGTTTGAGGTGACATGCAGAGTTGCTCACACCCATGTTTTGAAGTTCGTGTTTGCCAATAGACGCAAGGTTCGCGTTTGCAACCTTCACATTAGAGTGAGATCCGCATCTTGAGGACGTTGAAATGTGACCTTCGCGATGGAATGAGGTCTGCGTCTTGAGGACTTGTCTCTTAATGATTTTTAGACAGCCTACAACCATCAAACTATTAACCTCTATAAAATTATGATAAGTTTAAATATATTCAATATAAGAAGTTAGACACGTTAAACTATACGTATGAATTTTTGAATGCAAAGACATAATTATGTTTGTATATCCTCCTTAAGGGCTCAACCTTTGAGTTTGAGAGGAAGAGAAATAGGCCAGAGAGATATGATAGAAATCTTGCTGAGAACACGCTCAAGGCCATAAAGAAGATTGACAAGGTTAGAGTACGTAGAGAGGCAAAACACCACGAAATGAGGTTTGTTTCGTCCACTGCTCCCACTTCAATGCCACTGTTTCTTTCTGTCAAACAGATCTACGTGCTCAAACTTTCCTACTTTCATGTAAACTTGAACTCCCCCTTTTTCACTTCAATTTATTATTTTGGGGAATGACCACAGGATGAAGGGGAAGAAGCAGAAAGATCAAACAGAAGCCGCGAAAGAATTGGAGCAGAGCATCCACCTGGTCAAGGCACCAATTGCGCTCAAAGAAGACCAGTCGCTCACTCTCCCAAAGATCAAAGTCAGAGTTTCTCAATCGCAAGCAGAGAATGCACAGATGGACGAGTAACAATTTTTTTTTGCTGCAAATGCATTTACACATCTGTTGCTTTGCTCGATTTCATTTGGTTCGATGTTTTCATTTGGTGTATGATTAGTGTTTGCAGTTCTGCAGTTTTTGAAATATGATACTGTCAGGAGTACTAGTAAACTAAATGGCCACAATTTAGAAATGATTGTGGCAGGCTTTGTTGATGACTTATAATTTTGCCAATGCGAGTTCTTTTATTGTTCAGTATGCTCTTTGGATTTTGGACACTGGTTTTTCCAAACAACATTATTTTGGAACACTGTTATTGTGAGAGCATTCTTTCTATTTTTCTTCAGATAGTGATGAATTTAGATGGGAACTATATACCTTTGATGTAGATAAATTAACTTCATTCAAATATTCTTGCTTCTGCTTACATCAAATTTCAAACTCTTTTCATAAACCCAATTTTGCTGTTCGAACTGCAACATATTACACTACAAAGCTCAAATATTTCTGTTTCGCCATTATAGCTTAATTGCTCATGCATCAGACCAAGTGATGTCATAGTCCCCAACCTGCGACTTGGGGATGTCCAATGCCTTCCACACTGCCGGAGAAGCATCCACGATATTGTTGGGGCAAGGAGGCTGAAAGTCATGATCAGCGTCGCAGCCGTTCACAGAATCACATTCGTCGACCACTTTGGCGAGCACAGACTTGCCATTGGCATTGATCCTGATATAGTTCAGGCATCGGCTTCCTCCATTGTACCAACCAGTAGACAATGCAACCACCAACTCGCTATCGCTGTGGTACTGGTTATCGCACTCGGATGGGCCACCTCCATCACCACCCTGGGCAAAGCTGTTGATGGTCATAGTTGCACGTGTATCGCCCGTAATGGGCGGGGAGCAGCGGTACTGTGGGTACATCTTGCCTGCTTCGCAGCAGTCCGAATCGTTCTCTGTGTTGCAGTGGCCGGTCTTACCTCGTAAATATCCGCTGGCATGGCAGGCTCCAAACATAAAGCGATGCGAGACTGTGAGATTTATGGTTGAAAATGCAAGCATGAGAACGATGGCAATTGCAAATTGAGAAGATTTACCCATCTTGCTTCTTACTAGTACCCTATGAAGAATTGAACGACTATTGAGTTTGTTGTGGATTTCTACTTGTGGTGGCATTGGTATTTATAGCACCAATTGAGGTGTAACCTTTATAATGTTTTGCCCATCACGGGCCAAATACCTAAATCACACGGCCCTTTATCCTCTCATTTGTTTTTGCTTGCCAATAATACTCTCTGACCCTTGAATTTTTAACTCTAATTGTGTTTTGGTCTTGTTAGGGAAAATTTGTCTCGAGTAAATTGAGTCGCGCAGGAGTGTGGCAACTTCTATGAGCCAAGATGGTGACAATTATGTAGACACCAGATCTTGCTATCTATCTTGTAAGCCCTCAGCTTCAATCCACAACTGCAATCTAGCAGTCAAAAAAATTGTAGACAGCCAGAGCAAGGTGATGTTGCAAATTCTAGCCAAACGATGTAGCCTGTGTCTCCATCGCATTTGAATAATATGATTTAACAACGCATCAAATAATCAGAAATCAACGGATATGCCTTTAGTCTTTTTAGTGCAGTGTACAAGTATAAAGCAAAAGGTAACATTCAAGTAATATGAATCACTCAAAATTTGTTTCCTAAACTATATGCAATGCAAACATACATTTTCTCCAGCACTCTTCAACAGTAATGTAAAGAAACAAAATAGACAGATGCCCTAAGATGTAAGAGTCTAAACGTTTTTTAGCATTTACAAAGAAACAAGTTACTGTTGATTAGAAATATGTACAGAGTGAATTAAGCAGATAAACTAATAACTGCAGAGAGCTAATCTCTGAAAAGTAACTTGCAAGAGACTACAGTTAGTAGTTCATCATAATTATGGGCTCTAATGCTCTGCCTTCTTATACAGAGGCACAGAGTAGAAATATGTCCACAGCAGCTCCTAATTTTCTGTAATTAGTGAAAAAGGAATTATATCGTTAAAGTAAATTCAAAAAAAAATTACCGTCCCTCCCCGGCAATGGCGCCAAAATTTTGATCGAGCCAAACATGCACAAAAAAATACAGAAACTTAGAACAGTGCTAGGTTCTCAATTGTACCTTGTAGCCTAGGGCTAACGGGTCGTGATCCACAGAGAGGGACAGCGATGGAAGCGTTATGTAAGTTTCTTCTTTTAATTTACAAAAACTAATTAATATTTATCTTCTCAGTTTTATAAAAAGAACATAAAATTGTTATGTTAAGTTAAGAAAGAGATGGTAGACGAAAAGATGGTGGTATTGTTATATTTTAGTTATAAAAGAAAAGAAAACAAAAAGAGATAAAGAATAGTGTTTAAAATCAGAAATAAAAAGAAATAAAAGAATAATATTTACCTCTACTGTTGAACTATAATGAAATTTACCTTAGCATGGAATGGAGTAAAGTAAAGTAGTAGAAAAGAATAAAGGAAAGTAAGGCTTCGGCGAGATTGAGCACAACGAGAAAAGTGAGAAACCTCCATTTATTGTCACCTTCAATATAAGCTTCTTGAAGAAAAGATTACAATAGTGTCACTCTACAATAGCTCTTCTTCTCTTTTGATCATGTAACTCTCTTTAGCTTAAAAATAAAATAAAAAATAAAAATTACATTGAAGAAGAAAAGAAAAACCTAAACTAAAGCTCTCTCTGAGATGGTGCCCCTTCTGCCTTCGAGGTATGAGGGTATTTATAGAAAAAACTAAAGGGATAGAACACATATAAAGATAGGAAGAGTTGTATATTTTTGAATTTGAATTCTCCCCTTATCTTCAAACTTGATTTGATTTATCCAGAAATTCAATTATGATTTGCAGCTTGTTGGCGTGTTGATTGCTAAATTCACTTATCAAATGATAGAATTAGAAGCGTAATCAACAAAAGAATTATAGCCCTTTAAGTCTTCTTTGTGTAGCATTTTGAATCATTAGATTTGAGCTTCGGTAGCGAAAGTTATCATTAAAATGCTAAACTGTATCGAGTCTGAATCCGAATTTAAATTGCTTCATCTCATCTGTTGATCTTCTCTCTATTCATTTATCCTCTTGGATTTTCAGTTTGTCTTCTAGAATTGATAAGATATTCATTTATCTTCAGCGAAACAGATAGGATCTTTAAACAATCCATTTTTTCCTTAAATTTAGATGATATTATCTTATCTGATATATCCAAATTTCAGATAAGACAGCTTCTAGAACCTTTGGATTTGAATCGATCCTCTTTCTTTTAAACTTTTGAATTTAATTAGATAAATTTCATGATTATTTTCTCCCTATCATACCCTGCATGAATTAGACATTAAGACAAGTTATTTACAATATTCATTACAGAATATTGTAGTATGCAATATATGTGTCCAAACACACCCGCACACTTATCTTTTGCTCGTCCTCGAGCAAAACAAAGAGAAAAGAAAAACTGAACTGACCAAACCTAACTCACTTTCGTAAAAATCACAATTGCACTTAGCATGTGCAACAAGCCGTTAAACCTCTAGGTTACTCTTAGAGGACAAGTTTTGTCTCGTGAGGGCTTTCAGTGGATTGCACCCGCAAAATCCATGAAGAAAAAGAAATGAACTGTTAGTATTTTTTTGGAAACGCATTTTGAAAGAAAAAAATATTTGAAGTATTAATGTAAATTCAAGTAATCTATAAGTCATATGATTATCAAAACTTAGTCATTTCTAAACTTAGTTTTTATTTAAAAACTTGTTTTTTAAAATTATATTTCTCATCTAGTCATTATTTTACCCTAAGTCAAATGCATCTTGTGACCGTGAAAATTTGGCTCAGGATTCTTCAACTCTAACTCTTATGCCATATTATTTTCTTTTTTTTAATTTATGGCTGTAATATCCCTTAACTCTATTAGGCTTTCTAATTCGCCCATGTAACAAGCCTTAGTCGTTGACTCCCAAGCCAGACGATTTTAGGGCACCGGGTGAGAAAATTCCCCAAGGACTTAGGACTAGAGCAAATAAGGCCACAAAATTAAGGATTTTTATTTATATGAACCACTTTTAGGCGTGAATACTTATGCTTTATGAGGCACAAATGCCCAGCTTAATCAGAGATTTTTTTTTGATATATGTATATATATTTTTTATATAAGGCATAAGAATCTTTGTTTTAGAACCCTAAGTGTGTAAGTGTATAAAGTATGCATATTTCATCAAGGTAAAAATCAAGACTAAATTACTTTTCTAATTTTTCTTTCTAACCTCAAAATCAAACAAATAATTTTATTTTGACCAAGTATAAGAAATCCTAATTATGATCCTCTTATTCCTTAAAATTAACTTAATTTTTAACAAAAATAAGTCAAAGAATTATTTTTCATTTCAAAAAATTTAAAAGAAAGAATTTTTTTTTAAATTAGTGAAGTAAGCATGTTAGTAAACCCTCCCCCACACTTAACTCATGCATTGTTCTCAATGTATGAATGAAATGCAATAATACATGAAAAAGGAGAAAGGGAAGAAAAATTGTCATCTCAAGGTGGTGGTTCTGGTGGTGGTCTCATTGGGCCAAGCGTTTCTACCCAATTTAGATATTGTGAATTTTCATGAAACCCACCTTTTATTTTCTCTTTCTTATTAGTATTTTTATACTCCCCAATATGAATAAGATCATGTAAGATCCTAGTATGAAATTTTTTCTGGTTATATGACCAATCTTGGCATATCATCACGGAGTCAATTGATCTAAACCCTGGTCCAACAGTGGAATGTGGTTTTGTGGAATGGATGATTTGGGCTCAACAATGAAAGGAATAGGAACTGATATTGGCTCGGGTATAAAACTCAAATCAAGTTTAGGTTCGAGAGTCTGAGTTGGTTCATGGATTAGGTCCAAATCATAGAATTCAAGTTCACATTCATTTTCTAACAATGGAATGTGACTATCCAATATAGTTGGTTTATGTTCAAGCTCTATGAGGATAGGAATTAGTGTTGGCTTCGGAATTGGGTCTAAATCGGGTAAGAAAATCGGAGTCAGAATAGATTCAAAAAGTGGAATTGAATCACAACATTGGGAATCAGTATCGCATTCATCTTCAAGTTCAATCTCATTGAAATGAAAACTTGCCAATTTGACAATGGGTTGATATTGGTCAAGTTCAAAGTTTTATGGTGAAATTGAATCTTGGTTAAAATCTCTAAGATACCATAATTCTTCGTCAATATGGTTAGGAGAATCAGGAGTAGTCGAAAATATATTAGGTAGAGTTTTCTCATTCCTATCATTAATTGTGTGGACCAAATGAATCACTTTTGCTTCTAGCCTATTAAAAGATTTGAGACAATCTGTTTGGGATTGAATACAATCATTTTGAGACTGAATCATGATTCTAAGTCAACAGGTTCTTTTTATTGTGGTTGGGCTTGGAAATTAGAGTAAGGATCTTGGATTTAGAAATTATTTGAGAGAATTGAGTCCGCTATGATTTGTATTTGTCGTATAGACTCAAGAAAGGCTTCAAATGTCTTTTCTAAAGAAGATTTCTCTTCTATAGGTTGGTCTTGGTATGGATTATATGAAGCTGTTTGTTGGCGAGGTTGCTGATAGTAAGACTCGGGGAAGTTGTATCCCCACCAACTTGGTGAAGAGTAGTGATGATTGTCCCATTCTTGTTCATAGTACTGGGATTGGGGCATATATTGATTCAGATAACACCAATCTGGCATACTTGGTTGGTTAGAGTTATGTAATGCCGGGTTGGTAATATCCAAATTGAAAGAGGTTGGGGTGAAATATGGATTTGAGTTATAATCAGAATAATTGTAATTATAATTCATTTTCACAAGAACAAACAAAAACAAAAAAATAACCAACAAGAAAATAAAGAAAAATCTAGCTTATGTTAGGGTAGAGCTTAGACCTAGACGACTCCTAACTGTTGATTATCCACAGGAGGTATATTGCAGAACCTGACCACAAGTTAATCGTCTAGGTAGGGCAAGATTGGTGGGAGATATCCATGCCTAAGCAACGTGCCTAATTATACCAAACCACCAGCCTTCAGGGTTTCGCCCCTCAATCCCCAAATTCTTGTTCATAGTACTGGGTTGGGGCATATATTGATTCGGATAAGACCAATTTGGCATACTTGGTTAGTTAGAGTTATGTAATGCCGGGTTGGTAATATCTGAATTGAAAGAGGTTGGGGCGAAATATGGATTTGAGTTATAATCAGAATAATTGTAATTATAATCCATTTTCACAAGAACAAACAAAAACAAACAAATAACCAAACAAGAAAATAAAGAAAAATCTAACCTATGTTAGGATAGAGCTTAGACCTAGACGACTCCTAACTGTTGATTATCCACAGGAGGTATATTGTAGAACCTCACCACAAGTTAATCGGCCAGGTAGGGGCAAGATTGGTGGGAGATATCCGTGCCTAAGCAACGGCCTAATTATGCCAAATCACCAGCCTTCGGGGTTTCGCCCCTCAATCCCCAATCTTAGACACCGATTTGGTAAGAGTCAACTTCTAACAACTTCCTCCTTAGGTCAATCCCTATTTGTGTCCGAGATGTTCCTAGGGCAACCGTCTACTTAAGGGATAATGAGTAAGGAGATGGTTTTTGGGCTAAGGAAGGGTAATGACTTCCCCACTTTATCTTGTTTAAGAATATGCCCTTAGTCTTATTAGTACAGTGTACAAGTATAAAGCAAAAGGTAACATTCAAGTAATATAAATCACTCAAAATATGTTTGTTGACACTTAAAAAAGACAAGATTCTCATTGGTCCGAACGATGTCTAAACTTGTTGACATTTACAAAAGACAAGGGACAGACAAGCTGAAGACCAGTTTCCACCCACCTCCAAGGGACAAGGAAGCAGCTCGGACCCCACTGATCCAGCAAGCAGAACAGTGAACCCGGATTGTTTCTAAACAGACCTCAGCAGGTCTAAAATGCTAGCATTTAGCATTACATTAGCCCAAGGAGATAGCCTCGTTTGAGAGGCTAGCATCATCCAGAGCATCGCCAGGAAGCTAACTGATAGCTTCGCCGAAAAGCCTCTTTTCAGGACCTCGCCAAGAGTTGCCTCTAGCTCCGCTATGAGCTTCAAAGCGGGCAGCTCCGTTATTGGTCTACTATGGTCAACCTTTGACCAATCAAATCTCCTGATGAGATCGGATCCAATCTGATCAAATCCAATTAGGATTCAAATATGGCAGGTGATTGCCGCTATCTCTTGACTCTCTTGAAACGAGTAAGAGGATCAAGGAGAATCTCCCAACAATATGGAAAGGATCAAAACAGATCAACCGACCTGCCAATTCTAGCTCCGCAGAAGCTATCCTAGCCTCGCAGCAAGGCTACTTTCCAGATTCAAACAGATTAGGTTCAATCTGTTTCCATATCTTCAAGGGGACGATTATACCCTTGCTCTCCCTATAAATAGCCCGTCAGGGGCACAAGGGAGGAGGATCGGAGGAGATCAAGGAGGATCATCGATTGATCATCAGCGAGATTGGCATCTTCTCAAAGATCGGGCTTCTTCATAAGCACCGTGCGCTTTCGAATTCAGAGACCTTTTAGAGAATTGCTTTCTCTATCCAGGGTGTTGATACCCTATCATCGTCCTTCTTCTCAAGGAATCTCCGGAACCAGGCGAGAAGGAATTCCTTATTGAAGGCGATTTTGAGAAGCAGTAAGAGGGTTCTACCAACCTTCTATTCTCTGATTCCCCGAACCAGGCGAGAAGGGAATCTCATCGCTCGCATCGTCAAAGGGACAAAGTGGTCGCGCGCTGACCAGACTCCTATTGGCACACTTCTCCAGAATCTCTGAGGAGATCTACTTGTAATCTTTTTAAGAATACTTGTAATTTAGCTCCTCAACTTTTTTTTTTGTAAGTTTTCCCCCTTTGCAAACATAATGTGTAATATCCCTAACCTAATAGTACTGTATTTTATTTTCTTTAGGTATTTATTACATTTTTATTTACCGAGTATTTTAATGAATCAAGTTGATTTATTATTTTCCTGAGATTATTATTATTAAGTATGGAAATTCTTTTGAGATAATAATTGGTAATTTGATATTTTATGTTTGCCATTATTATTATTAATTGTTAACTTAATTAGTATTCTCATTATTCATTAAGGTTATTATTTATTCTATTTAGTGCTGCTATTATTATTGTCATTATTATTATTAATTAGGATTACTATTATTACCTGTTATTATTAGTATAGAAGTTATTAGCATTTATTTGTATTTATTTCTGTGGTGATGACTAATTACCTTTCTTAGTATTTTGCCAACTATTTTTGGTGTCACTATTGATTATTAATATTATTATAGTTATTTCTATTTATTATTATTTGAGTTATTCTCCCAAAACCCAATAACCCATCCTATAAATAAATCCTAACTTCTAAACCTAAACTAAAACCAAATCCTAATCTATCTTCTCTTCTCCCAAGCCGCACCTCCCCCTCGATGGCTGATCCATCAGCAGATTCCCCTCCAGCAGCACCATCTTAAACCTCACCCACTCCATGGCTTGCTGGAGCTCCTCCTCGCCATCGCCGGAGCCGGAGCATACTCCCATCTTGGCCGGCAACACAACCGGATCTTCTCCTTGATGCGCAGCGGCAGTACAGCCCACGGCAGATCTGTGGCGAGCGGATCCTCTCCATCGAAGTTCATCGGCCTCAATCGAAGTCCGTTCGTGCTTCACCCCAACAGCATATTTCACCCTCCAACCTTCCTGCCGCAAGCCAACCTATGGGCATGGCCGGGTTCATCCCATTGGCCAAGCCTGCTGCTCCCACCAGGCCGTGAGCCAGGCCGCATCACGTCCTTCTCCATCCTTTGCCGAGTATCATGGACAGCACCAAGCCATCTCCTCAAGCCGTGAGTAATCTCCCCTCTTTCCCCCTTTATTAATGTTGCATACATAAAGTGGGTTTTATTAAAGGTGCTTGTACATTATATTAAATATTATATTAATGAAATAATATATGTTTTTCATGTGGTGTATTTATGTGTGCGCGGCAAAAATCCTTACTCCGAGCTATTTTCGGGCTCTCCGCGGGATGCCGTTGATCGTCGTCGGCGAGCGCTTACGCACCCCACGCCCTTCGCGGCGAGTTGCTCTATCCAACGACACTCTCCGCGACCCCGTACGCCTCCGTCGGAGCCTCCGTCGGTGCGCCGCAAATCGGCTCGAGGTTAGCTTTACATTTTATTGTGTGGTGGCATTTGTGTAATAATTAAAAAGTTATATAAATGTGTGAGATTGTGTGTGTGTGCGTGAGTGCCTTGGGTTTTTGCATGCATGCATGAGTGAGTTTTATTAAAGGTATTTTATATTTTAATTAATTACATGTTAATAAATTAGTGTGAGTTATCATGTGTGTCTACATTATGTGCATGTATTGGGTGTTATAGATACTTATTTGTGCATGCATATTAATTAATGAATAGGTATTTATAGTTAGTAGTATGTATTTATTAATTTAGATATGTATGCATGTGTTTATGTATAATCATGTATAGGTATGCATGATTTATATGCATGTGTTTCTATTCATTGTATAGATGGGTGTGTTGCATTGGCGTGCGCAAGTTCAGGCGAGCGGCAAATCCAGGCCCTTCCGGCGAGCGCGAGATCACCAGCTTGCAGCTGGGCCTTCCCCAGCACCCTGACTACCCTCCCATGCAGTCCGACAGCGAAGAGCGACACCATAGCGACCGTAACGGCGACTCGCCCGGTAACGTGCAGGTTTCCCAATGTGAGTGTCTCTCTCCTTTCTCTCTCTTTATTTATTAAATGATCGCAGATATTATTTTATATGTGATGTAAATTGTTGAGTAGATTTCTTATGTTACATGTTTATGTGTGGAGATCATCGAGCGTGGGGGTGGACGGTCATCTCCCGTTTATTTTACATGTTGGATGTATAGGAATATGATATGCATGATTCTTGATACATGTTAGAACCCCCATGTTTGTCCTATGTTTATCTAGAGTATTGTCGTAGACATATCAGGATGTAGCATGAGGGTAATTGAGATAGATATTGGTGATAATGATTTGGTCATGATAGATCTTAGATGTATGTACATGATATATTGTCGAGTGTTTGGTTATCATAATTGATACTTATAGAAGAAGGAATTGTGCAGCCTTATGAATCAGATATAGTTGTCAGAGTGAATAGACTAGTACTGATTATGGACGTATGTTAGAACAATTATTATATCAGATTAATAGACGAGTAATGGAACTAGATGATTATAGAACTATTGGGATTATGAATTGGCTGTGATGACTTGAATCTATAGTTGAGTATATGAGGACTATCAGATGATATGTTATTAATATTAAGTATCAGAAGTAACTATTCTATGTTGCAGCTATTTGAGGACATGTAAGTTATGATCTTACTTTACTTAAAGATTAGAGTTCTTGATGATTAGATGGTACATGGACTATTTCAGAGTTGGACTATGATTTGGACTGGACTTGAGGTATAGAGGACAGTTGATATATTTTATGTAGAGGACCTCTTGGCTTGATATTCTCTCATCGATAATAACTGAGTTAATGATTCATTCAGATATTGAGGTTGACCTGTTACGATGTTCTTTGAGGATGTTTCCTATTTAATATTATTCAGTGTGTGTCGACTTGTTGATCTCGAGGACATACCATTTGATTCATGATTAGTTATTGACTATTTCAGTTATCAGAGATGATTTATTATGATTGGTGATCTATATCTTAGAGTTTGATATTAGTTATTATTTGATCTCAGTTATTGGGGGCTATAGGATTAGAACATATTGGTGTTGAGGAGAGGACTAATTACAGATTCATTGTTATGGTAGTTACCGTTTTGGATTACACTGATACAGACTGATACTTAATGACTCATGAGGATTGTATTGAGAGTATAAGTTGATGGATTAGTTACTGATATCTCTTTAGTATGGATGGACGAGATTATGATTAGCTTTAGTTTAGACTGTTTATTGAGCAGTAGCTAGACTGTTACTGTTATTGTATCCATGTCATTAAAGTTACTAGGGAATGATTGATTGACTGTAACCAGAGTACAGCTCTATTGTTCATCGTATACACTGTTACTGTCACTGTTACTGTTACTGTTACTGATATTGTTCACCGTGTATACGATTACTGATTGATTATTACTGTACTGATATTGTTACCGTCCGTAGCATCCCAGTAATTGAAATGGCATAAGGTATTGATTGTTATTGATGGCATTACCTCACTGACTGTACACTAGACACCTTTCACTGGACCTTGATATATGACTGTATCACTGTTACTTGACATCTAGTACTCCTGTACCCCCTGTATCCATGTCCCATGTACTGTTGACCTGTTAATAGCACAGTCAAACCGGCGTCCGGCGGTTTGCCGCCTGGTGTCGGGATTGACGAGGATGTATCCCATAATCGTGCTAGCGTCCGGCGGATCTTGTAAGGAACTAAGTGCCACGTGGAGCAAAGTGCACGTGGCGTGGAGCATGGTGGGGGCCACCTCTTGAATCCACGGAGGCCACCTCTAGAATCCTGTTTCCCTCAGAGCAAAGTGCCACACGGAGCAAAGTGCCACACCATACACATGGTGGGGCCCACCTCTTGAATCTGTGGGGGCCACCTCTTGAATCTGTAGGGCTATCTATTGTACGTGACGCCTGGTGTTAGCGTGATATTGCATTCTCAGTGCCTATTAGCATCCACACGCACTTGTATGATGATAACCCCTAGGATGTATGTTATTGGTTCTCTTTCCCTATTCGAACAATGATACCCGCATATCGGAGTTCGGATGAGTTCTACTGGATGTGCGGGCTCCAGGGTGAGCTGTCGGATGTTGTGGGACGCCGGTGGGAAAGTGATAAAGATAACGTAGAACATTACTGATTGTTATTGAATGAATGAATGAACACATTGCGTTATACCCTGAATGGTTATCCCTGCCTTATGACACATGACTGTATACATGATTGTAACCAGGACCACATGATTGTAACCAGAACCACATGATTGTAACCAGGACCAGACTTGGATACCAGTTTAGTGACATGTGATGGATACCCATTTTGATATTGATTGCATATTTACAGTTGTGCCATTTGTCTGCTACCTGTATTCATGTTTTTACTTTATGTGTTACTGTTCAGTTATTTATTGTGTTATTTAGTCTTTCTATCTGCAGTTGTTCTTACTATTATTTATGCACATTGTTTCTTCTGCACGAGCTTTTCCCCTTTACACACACACTCACTATGGTCGCGTTCTGACGACCCTGGATTTGCACGTCCAGCTATTGGACGTTTGTTCTAATGTGCAGGTATTCGATGAGACGGTACGCCTTGCGAGGAGTTTGGGTCCTCTCCCTTTGATTCTGGTATTCTTGCATTTTATTCTTGTTATTATTCTTTGTTTCCTATATTTCACCCTTGACTTCGGTTCAGCTGCCATTTTCTTCTTGTTATTCATTGCTATCATGTGTAGTCTTATATGTATTATTGCAGTGGTCCTTGATTATTATAGTTCTGATTATAGCTGGTTCAGGTTACAATTTAGGCTTAGCGTATATACGTGGGGTATTTTTCTCGCGTATATGCGTCGCCATAACGACTCCGTATCCTTAGGATTGGGGCGTTACAGAGTGGTATCAAAGCCAGGTTCGACATAAAAGAGAACCTAGTTCCTACCTGTAACCTGACACAGTTATATTGACACTGCAATATACATATACTATTCACGTGATAATATTGACTCCATTTGGAAATTGATCGTCCTCCTTTGAAAATTCTATTCTTGATCTGTTGATATTCATGATTCCAACACTTCAATTAGAGTGATTTGGATTTCCATCTTGATTTCATCCTTCCTTTCTATTCTATTCCTCCTGATTCTATCTCTTGAGATCGCTTACTCCATATTGAAGCTGGTAGCAGAGATCAGAGCGCGCAGCGGAATCGTGGTGTCCCAAAGAGGCGATGTAGAAGATTGTTGTGTTCTCTCTTGATCTTTGATTTTTACCATTCCCTACCTTATGTGAATTTCGAGGACGAAATTTTTATTAAGGTGGGTAGAATGTAATATCCCTAACCTAATAGTACTGTATTTTATTTTCTTTAGGTATTTATTACATTTTTATTTACCGAGTATTTTAATGAATCAAGTTGATTTATTATTTTCCTGAGATTATTATTATTAAGTATGGAAATTCTTTTGAGATAATAATTGGTAATTTGATATTTTATGTTTGCCATTATTATTATGTTAATTTTAACTTAATTAGTATTCTCATTATTCATTAAGGTTATTATTTATTCTATTTAGTGCTGCTATTATTATTGTCATTATTATTATTAATTAGGATTACTATTATTACCTGTTATTATTAGTATAGAAGTTATTAGCATTTATTTGTATTTATTTCTGTGGTGATGACTAATTACCTTTCTTAGTATTTTGCCTACTATTTTTGGTGTCACTATTGATTATTAATATTATTATAGTTATTTCTATTTATTATTATTTGAGTTATTCTCCCAAAACCCAATAACCCATCCTATAAATAAATCCTAACTTCTAAACCTAAACTAAAAACCAAATCCTAATCTATCTTCTCTTCTCCCAAGCCGCACCTCCCCCTCGATGGCCGATCCATCAGCAGATTCCCCTCCAGCAGCACCATCTTAAACCTCACCCACTCCATGGCTTGCTGGAGCTCCTCCTCGCCATCGCCGGAGCCGGAGCATACTCCCATCTTGGCCGGCAACACAACCGGATCTTCTCCTTGATGCGCAGCGGCAGTACAGCCCACGACAGATCTGTGGCGAGCGGATCCTCTCCATCGAAGTTCATCGACCTCAATCGAAGTCCGTTCGTGCTTCACCCCAACAGCATATTTCACCCTCCAACCTTCCTGCCGCAAGCCAACCTATGGCCATGGCCGGGTTCATCCCATTGGCCAAGCCTGCTGCTCCCACCAGGCCGTGAGCCAGGCCGCATCACGTCCTTTTCCATCCTTTGGCCGAGTATCATGGACAGCCAAGCCATCTCCTCAAGCCGTGAGTAATCTCCCCTCTTTCCCCCTTTATTAATGTTGCATACATAAAGTGGTTTTATTAAAGGTGCTTGTACATTATATTAAATATATATTAATGAATGTAATATTAATGAAATAATATATGTTTTTCATGTGGTGTATTTATGTGTGCGCGGCAAAAATCCTTACTCCGAGCTATTTTCGGGCTCTCCGCGGGATGCCGTTGATCGTCGTCGGCGAGCGCGTACGCACCCCACGCCCTTCGCGGCGAGTTGCTCTATCCAACGACACTCTCCGCGACCCCGTACGCCTCCGTCGGAGCCTCCGTCGGTGCGCCGCAAATCGGCTCGAGGTTAGCTTTACATTTTATTGTGTGGTGGCATTTGTGTAATAATTAAAAAGTTATATAAATGTGTGAGATTGTGTGTGTGTGCGTGAGTGCCTTGGGTTTTTGCATGCATGCATGAGTGAGTTTTATTAAAGGTATTTTTATATTATTTTAATTAATTACATGTTAATAAATTAGTGTGAGTTATCATGTGTGTCTACATTATGTGCATGTATTGGGTTATAGATACTTATTTGTGCATGCATATTAATTAATGAATAGGTATTTATAGTTAGTAGTATGTATTTATTAATTTAGATATGTATGCATGTGTTTATGTATAATCATGTATAGGTATGCATGATTTATATGCATGTGTTTTCTATTCATTGTATAGATGGGTGTGTTGCATTGGCGTGCGCAAGTTCAGGCGAGCGGCAAATCCAGGCCCTTCCGGCGAGCGCGAGATCACCAGCTTGCAGCTGGGCCTTCCCCAGCACCCTGACTACCCTCCCATGCAGTCCGACAGCGAAGAGCGACACCATAGCGACCGTAACGGCGACTCGCCCGGTAACGTGCAGGTTTCCCAATGTGAGTGTCTCTCTCCTTTCTCTCTCTTTATTTATTAAATGATCGCAGATATTATTTTATATGTGATGTAAATTGTTGAGTAGATTTCTTATGTTACATGTTTATGTGTGGAGATCATCGAGCGTGGGGGTGGACGGTCATCTCCCGTTTATTTTACATGTTGGATGTATAGGAATATGATATGCATGATTCTTGATACATGTTAGAACCCCCATGTTTGTCCTATGTTTATCTAGAGTATTGTCGTAGACATATCAGGATGTAGCATGAGGGTAATTGAGATAGATATTGGTGATAATGATTTGGTCATGATAGATCTTAGATGTATGTACATGATATATTGTCGAGTGTTGGTTATCATAATTGATAC
Organism: Agave tequilana; assembly: GCA_038442645.1. Lineage (NCBI taxonomy): Eukaryota > Viridiplantae > Streptophyta > Magnoliopsida > Asparagales > Asparagaceae > Agave > Agave tequilana. The sequence continues at coordinate 12,581 of JAVJIF010028182.1, read as the reverse complement.
TTATAGAAGAAGGAATTGTGCAGCCTTATGAATAGATATAGTTGTCAGAGTGAATAGACTAGTACTGATTATGGACGTATGTTAGAACAATTATTATATCAGATTAATAGACGAGTAATGGAACTAGATGATTATAGAACTATTGGATTATGAATTGGCTGTGATGACTTGAATCTATAGTTGAGTATATGAGGACTATCAGATGATATGTTATTAATATTAAGTATCAGAAGTAACTATTCTATGTTGCAGCTATTTGAGGACATGTAAGTTATGATCTTACTTTACTTAAAGATTAGAGTTCTTGATGATTAGATGGTACATGGACTATTTCAGAGTTGGACTGTGATTTGGACTGGACTTGAGGTATAGAGGACAGTTGATATATTTTATGTAGAGGACCTCTTGACTTGATATTCTCTCATCGATAATAACTGAGTTAATGATTCATTCAGATATTGAGGTTGACCTGTTACGATGTTCTTTGAGGATGTTTCCTATTTAATATTATTCAGTGTGTGTCGACTTGTTGATCTCGAGGACATACCATTTGATTCATGATTAGTTATTGACTATTTCAGTTATCAGAGATGATTTATTATGATTGGTGATCTATCTTAGAGTTTGATATTAGTTATTATTTGATCTCAGTTATTGGGGGCTATAGGATTAGAACATATTGGTGTTGAGGAGAGGACTAATTACAGATTCATTGTTATGGTAGTTACCGTTTTGGATTACACTGATACAGACAGATACTTAATGACTCATGAGGATTGTATTGAGACTATAAGTTGATGGATTAGTTACTGATATCTCTTTAGTATGGATGGACGAGATTATGATTAGCTTTAGTTTAGACTGTTTATTGAGCAGTAGCTAGACTGTTACTGTTATTGTATCCATGTCATTAAAGTTACTGGGGAATGATTGATTGACTGTAACCAGAGTACAGCTCTATTGTTCATCGTATACACGGTTACTGTCACTGTTACTGTTACTGTTACTGATATTGTTCACCGTGTATACGATTACTGATTGATTATTACTGTACTGATATTGTTACCGTCCCGTAGCATCCCAGTAATTGAAATGGCATAAGGTATTGATTGTTATGATGGCATTACCTCACTGACTGTACACTAGACACCTTTCACTGGACCTTGATATATGACTGTATCACTGTTACTTGACATCTAGTACTCCTGTACCCCTGTATCCATGTCCCATGTACTGTTGACCTGTTAATAGCACAGTCAAACCGGCGTCTGGCGGTTTGCCGCCTGGTGTCGGGATTGACGAGGATGTATCCCACAATCGTGCTAGCGTCCGGCGGATCTTGTAAGGAACTAAGTGCCACGTGGAGCAAAGTGCCACACCATACACATGGTGGGGGCCACCTCTTGAATCCACGGGGGCCACCTCTAGAATCCTGTTTCCCTCAGAGCAAAGTGCCACACGGAGCAAAGTGCCACACCATACACATGGTGGGGGCCACCTCTTGAATCTGTGGGGGCCACCTCTTGAATCTGTAGGGCTATCTATTGTACGTGACGCCTGGTGTTAGCGTGATATTGCATTCTCAGTGCCTATTAGCATCCACACGCACTTGTATGATGATAACCCCTAGGATGCATGTTATTTGGTTCTTTCCCTATTCGAACAATGATACCGCATATCAGAGTTCGGATGAGTTCTACTGGATGTGCGGGCTCCAGGGTGAACTGTCGGATGTTGTGGGACGTCGGTGGGAAAGTGATAAAGATAACGTAGAACATTACTGATTGTTATGAATGAATTGAATGAACACATTGCGTTATACCCTGAATGGTTATCCCTGCCTTATGACACATGACTGTATACATGATTGTAACCAGGACCACATGATTGTAACCAGAACCACATGATTGTAACCAGGACCAGACTTGGATACCAGTTTAGTGACATGTGATGGATACCCATTTTGATATTGATTGCATATTTACAGTTGTGCCATTTGTCTGCTACCTGTATTCATGTTTTTACTTTATGTGTTACTGTTCAGTTATTTATTGTGTTATTTAGTCTTTCTATCTGCAGTTGTTCTTACTATTATTTATGCACATTGTTTCTTCTGCACGAGCTTTTCCCCTTTACACACACACTCACTATGGTCGCGTTCTGACGACCCTGGATTTGCACGTCCAGCTATTGGACGTTGTTATAATGTGCAGGTATTCGATGAGACGGTACGCCTTGCGAGGAGTTTGGGTCCTCTCCCTTTGATTCTGGTATTCTTGCATTATTCTTGTTATTATTCTTTGTTTCCTATATTTCACCCTTGACTTCGGTTCAGCTGCCATTTTCTTCTTGTTATCATTGCTATCATGTGTAGTCTTATATGTATTATTACAGTGGTCCTTGATTATTATAGTTCTGATTATAGCTGGTTCAGGTTACAATTTAGGCTTAGCGTATATACGTGGGGTATTTTTCTCGCGTATATGCGTCGCCATAACGACTCCGTATCCTTAGGATCGGGGCGTTACATAATGGAAAACAAGATGGCGACTCCGCTGGGAATGTATTCTCCTTTGCTGAGAATCAAGTGTCGCAATGCGACGAACAGACCTTCGGGGTCTATCTCTGAATTCAGAAAAGCCGGTGCAGCCAGATCTTCTCTGGCTAAATCTTCAAGCAAAGTCTCTGCGGAGACGAAAAAAGGTTCTCTACAAACCTGCCGCAGTTCTCTGGCGCAACAAGGAAACATGCCCTCAGCCCAGATCCTGCACTTTTGAGAACCTGGTTATCCAGGTCGATCAAGGAAGATTTGAAGAAGTCCTCTGTGGGGGTGGCCTGATGCTTCGAGCACGAAGCACAGGAAGGTCTTCATGGCCAAGGTTTCAAATCAGAAACCAGAGGTAGAATCTTGCCAGCACCCCACAGCCCCGCCTGTGGCTATTCAGGTTCCCTGCGAACCTAGGCGCCCCCTGTCAAGGCTGATATGGAAGCCTAAACAGGAGTCTTCAACCAAAGCTCTCGGTGTAGTCATGCCGAGACTGCGCCTCTCCATGAAGAAAAGGGTAAGATGCCCGTCTGCCCTGACGATGCTGCCAGCCATGAAATCACGACGGCAATCATACCGTCACCTGAATCAAGGGCAGCAAAGCCTCCTGTCAGCCTCGCTTTCACAAGCGAAGCTATTGTACCACAACGAATTCACTGGGTTCGCGGCCGCAAGGCTAAGACCGCAGTGTTATCTGAGGTTGATCCCCTTTGCAGCAGAAGAGCGGGCAAAGCACCACCGCGTGCTCCGCTCCCCAATTCATCAAGCACTAAGCTCGCACCTGTCGGCGAAGCTAGCACCAAAGTACTATTCAGTACTAATCCCTTCTGCAGGGATAAGAAAAACGGAGCATCATCCCTTGTACGCTCCAGAAAGGCCTCTCCACGAGGTTGTTCAGGCTCTGTCGAGCCTAACCTACGACATTCTTGACAAACAAGCGGGAATTGGAGTCTCTCCAAACCACTTCCCTTGTTGTCAAAGAGGATGCCGACTTGTGACAATCCATTCAGCCCGCTGTCGGCAATATCCAATCAAGGCTGCATCTCCGCACCATCAATCGGTGTTTGACCGGTTGTCCGCACATGCCACAAAGAAACATCATGAAAGGAGCGCTTCGCGAGGCCCAGCCTTCGCGTCCGTCAACATGACGGAAGAGGACGAGAGCGACACAGGGAAGGTCATACATCTGATGATACCCCTTTCGGCTCCCCAGATCCAAATTATAGCCCGGCCATAGATGAAGTCTTGGTGCGCGAAGAAGGGTTTTCCGAAACACCAGATCCAGGGTGGCGATACCCTATAATTATGAGCAGCCTTCCTCCTCGACGGTCCCAACCGTGCCACAACTCAGGCGGTCACCCAATCATCCGATGGAGAAGATGAAGACAGCGGGTATGCCTCTTCAGCAACAGTCAGTTCTGTGCGAACGGACAAAGCATCGGTTAATATGGCCGATAACGCCAATGACGACTCTCGTCGGCGTTTGGAAGTCAGGAGCAGACCTCTAGAACTCAGCAAGAGGCCCTGGACAATATTCAACAGATGCTTGCTCAGATCCTCAGCAACCGGAATGATGATACCGGGAGCAATCATGATGAGGAGGACACCTCAGCAACGATTCGCCCAAGACGGAGAGATCTAAAGGAGGCTCTTCCCTGGATGCCGAAGTCCTTAAAGGCCTTCAAGCTCAAATTTCATCCCTGGCTCAGAGGGATGAATTAAAGAAAGTAGGGGCAGTTCGTCCTTACCCACTGGAGTGGGATTCGGTGCCATATCCGCCAAAGTTCAAACCACCAACGTTGCATACGTATGATGGTAAGAGCTCGCCAATCAGCACATCTACTATTTCCGGTCCCAGACCGGTAATGTTCTAAGCAACGACGCCATCATGGCTAGGTTGTTCAACGGCACCTTGAAAGGGGTGGCATTCGACTGGTCGAAGCCTTCCTCAGGGCTCTATCAATTCTTAGGTCGACCTGGAAACTCGGTTCCTCTCTCGCTTCTATGAGAATCACACCGAAGTGACCATGGACAAGCTCCTTTCCACTGTGCAGAGGAAAGGCGAATCTGTCCGTGAATACATTGAGCGGTTCAGAAATCTATCTTTGATGTGCCCAGCAGGGATGCCATTACCCATGCTCTTACAGACATGCAGGCACAACTTCTTGGATCAAGTAGAAGTCCGCATGGGGCTGTCAAAGCCCATACTTGGAAGGAATTGGTCGAACAAGCTGAGATAGCCGAGAAGTCGGCTAAGAAGTTCGAGCCATCCGCCCCTAGAAGCAAATGGGGCGCGAACAACAAAGGGCGTAGCAATCTCCCGCAGTCTTCCCAAGCTAAAGGGAAGGAAATTATGTCCGTCGAGCTGACCGGGGACATGCAGTCAAAGGCCAAGAAGAACGGCGTCAACAGTCAAGAGCCCAAGTTTCCTCCAAAACAGTACTCCTTCAGAGATGATCAGGTGGTCACGATATTCCATCTGCTCCACAAAGGGAACAAAATGAAGCTACCGGATGCTCGGCGTCCCAATGAGATAGGGCGCACAAACGACCCTAAATACTGCCTCTACCACAGGATGATCCACCATCCTACTGACAAGTGCTATGTTCTCAAGGATAGAATTCAAGCCTTGGTCGACGCCGGAGTCCTCACACTGAAGACGGAACAGAAGAAAGTCACTGCCAATATGGTGACTCTTGAGTTCGGCACTGCCCAGAAGGTCACAGTTCCTGACGGGACCTATCCAGCCCCGGCACCGCGGTTGGAAGTCAAGCATCCTCCAGCCATGACTCAATACAACAAGGGCCTCGTCCCTTTGACATTGGAGACAGGGGAAGTTATGTGGATACACCCTGACCTCGTCCAAGACGTACAGCGGACGTCGAAGGACTCCAGCAAAAAAGGCAAGTCCTGCAATGTCATCTCTGTCCTGCCAGATGATGTAATCTTACTTCGGCTTCCCTCAGCGATTCAGAAGAAGAGAAGCATGCCTGTACAGCGCAGGCAGATGCGCCTCAACAGACGGGCACCCGGTCTGGAAAACCATACTTAAGGCAGTATGACAAGTCTACTGACGAGATACAACAGCAAACGACGTCAGTACCAATGCCGACATCCGCTCCAGTCCTGACCAAAGGGAAGGAGAAGCCTAAGGAAGTGCGGTTCGACCATGTGTTGAAGAAACCGCCAGGCCAAGGGTTAGCCACGCCCTTTCGCTTTGATATATTGGCCCACTTAGCCAATATCCCGGCTCGTATCACAATACACGAGCTTCTTCGTCTCTCCAAGGAGACAAGAGAGGCACTCAGAGATGCGCTGGCCAACTCGGAGTCCTTCTGACATGCATGCCCGAGGTTCCTGGCGATGAGATGCGGCCTTCCTGCTCAGAGTGTCATCACGCGCAATCCAAGGTGTCTGCTATTACCTTACGGCGGAAGATATGCTTCTCAAAGACAACAAGCATGATCGACCTCTGTACTATACGGATATATCGGTTCAACATGCATTGAAAGAGTACAAGTCGATCCGGGGTCTGCACTCAGCATCATCCCCAAAAGGCTCCTCTATTTCCTCGGCATACCATTGTACAGGTTGTCCGCAGCCACCACTACAATATATGGTTTCAACGCCGGAGCAGCCATCCGCTTGGAAAGATTCGGTCCGCTGCAGAATCGGAAGCTTGAAGTCAGAAGTGACGTGCTATGTCATGATGCTGACACATCATATAACTTGCTGCTAGGAAGACCCTGGATCCATGCCAACTGGATCGTTCCTTCCACTCTCCACCAATGCTTCAAATATGTTGAAGATGATGCGACAGTACGAACTGTCTTCGCTGAAAAGCAACCCTTCAAGGGGGTGGAAAAACTACTTCACCGACGCCCTCCTGTATCAAGAGGCCGACGGAACGCCTGCAGAGCCATTGCCAGACGATGATGAAAGTGGCAATGAGGCGGATTCAGAATCTGAAACAGGCATGCCAGCCATTTTGATTGGCGAACCAATTACAGCATGTTTCCTCAATGACCCCCAATGTAATATCCCTTCTGATGAAGAGGGTGAATGGGTAATTAATGATAGTATCTCTTTTGGTTATCCTGCGAGTATTGGGTCAATTAAATCCATCATAGAAGGCTCTCTGCACATGCCCGTACATGAGCCAAGTTCGGCTACTACATCTGTGGAGGTTATAGAAGGGGCCACGCTGGTAATCCCTCCATCCAAACAAGGTCAGTTGCCGATAATCTTCGGTAGGAACCCAGCCACGGGGACCTGCAGCTACAGAGTCAAGTTCGGACTCAGAAGCCCCACAGTTCTTCCATTATGCGCAACCGGCACGCCATATTATGGAGAAGATGGGATATGACTTGAAGCAGGCAGGCGGCCTGAACTTCGGAAAAGGAAGACGCGGTCTGATGCGTAATGCTGTCCCGAAAGGGAAACCTGCAAATTACTATGATAGTACACGCAGGGGGTGGGTTATGTTACACCCACATCATCATCAGTAACGGTTCAAGTCAAAGACGACGAACCAATTCCATCACAGTCGGACTCATCTGCCGAGTAGGACTCTGACATCAGCATAGGAGGAATGTTCAACGGCCTCACTGTAAATATGACTTCAGGCAGTCAATTGGAACCTGCGGAAGCTGCTGATGAGGAACCTTGGGCCCAGCAATTAAGTCTCCAATGGGAAAAGCGGTTCGAGCTGCGCGAGCCACCTACCGAAGACAAGGTGATCCAGGTCAACTTGGGTAGTCAAGATCACCCCAAGCCTATTTTCATAAGTGAAAGCTTATCACTTATCGAAAAGAAGAATTGATAATACTCATAAAAGAGTATATAGATATCTTCGCCTGGAGCTATGAAGACATGCCCGGACTTGATCCACAGGTCGCTATGCACCGTCTAAACATCAAGCCCGATGTTAAGCCAGTCAAGCAGCAACAACGTCGGTTCCGCCCAAACATCATGGAGGCTATTGAAGCTGAAGTTCATAAAACTCATTGCTTGTGGCTTCATCCGAGAGGAACAACATCCAGATTGGGTGGCTAACATCGTCCCCATCCTCAAAAAGAACGGGAAAATACGAATCTGCATCGATTACCGTGATCTCAATACGGCCTGTCCCAAAGATGAATTCCCACTGCCGATCACTGATGTCATGATCGACAAACACATGCGGGTTCGAAAGGATGTCTTTCATGGACGGCTTCTCAGGGTACAACCAGATCAAGATGTATCCTGATGACGAGAAGCATACTTCTTTTCGAACGCCATTGGGGGTATACTGCTACACTGTAATGCCCTTCGGACTGAAGAACGCCGGAGCAAACCTACCAGCGGGCGATGAGCATGATCTTCCGCGACCATCTCCGAAAGACGGTGGAATGCTATGTTGACGACATTGCCGTCAAAAGCCGCAGCAAAGATGAACATCTTCGCGATCTGAGAACGATGTTCGACATAATGCGGGCTCATCAGCTGAAAATGAACCCGACAAAATCCTTCTTGGGAGTGTCTAGTGGCAAGTTCCTTGGGTTTATTGTCACATCAAAAGGAATTCATCTTGACCCAGACAAAATCAAAGCCATCCAGGACATGCATCCACCAAGGAATCTCAAAGAGCTCCGAGGCTTGCAAGCAGATTAGCCTACATCAGAAGATTCATAGCAAATCTTTCGGGCCGCTGCCAACCGTTCACCCGTCTCATGAAAAAGGGTACTGCCTTCATATGGGACCAAGCTTGTCAAGAAGCTTATGAAGACATTAAGAGGTATCTCACAAAACCGCCGGTCTTAGTGGCCCCTACATCAGGGAAACCATTCTTGCTTTATGTAAAAGCTCTGGACTATTCCCTCGGCGCCCTCCTCGCTCAGAAGGACGACAATGGCCATGAGCAGGCCATTTATTATCTGAGCAGGAATCTCATAGGAGCGGAATCTCGCTACAATCCTATTGAGAAAGAGTGTTTAGCTCTCGTCTTCGTGTCCAGAAGACACGACATTATTTGGTTGGCCAAACCATACATGTCATCTCCAGGGTGAACCCTTTACGTCTTCTCATGACGAAGCCAGGGTCGCTGAATTCAAGGTTGGCTAAATGGGCACTTCTATTGTCTCAATACGACATGACCTTTACTCCTCAGAAAGCGGTTAAAGGCCAGCCCTTGCAGAGTTCTTAGCTGCTCATCCAGTTCCAGAACATTCAAAACTTCACGAAGACATCCCTGATGAAGTCTTCGAGTCTAATGCAACCTCAGTAGAGGAAGTGTGGCAGATGTTCTTCGACGGAGCATCGCGGATGGGCCCCAAAGGGAAGATTATTGCCGGAGTGGGGGTGTGTTTATCTCCCCACAGGATCATATCCTTCCAGAGCATTCTCCTTGACAGAATCATGCTCTAATAATGTAGCGAAATACAATGCTCTGCTCATCGGTCTCCAGCTCGCCCAGGGAATGGGGGTACGCTACCTCGAAGCTTACGGCGATTCAAAGCTGGTCATCAGTCAAGTCAAGGCGAATATGAAGTCCGCCATGAGGACTTGTGTGCCTTATTATCATACAGCCATCGAATTGGCTAGCTTATTTGAAGGCTTCTACATCGGGCATGTGTCCCGATCTCAAAATACCAAGGCGGATGCTCTCGCTACATTAGCGACAACGCTAGCCTTACCGGCCGACACCGAGTATCACCTCACAGTCGCAACCCGGCATCTCTTATGCTCCAAGCATATGCTAAGGATCCAAGAGGTCCATAATATCTCCGCGGACTTGAGCCGAGGGATTGGCGCTTCCCTCTCATTGACTACGCTCTGCACGGTCTGCTTCCAGACGATCCCAAAGAAGCGGCGTCCATCAGACGAAGGTCGCTCCGTTTCTACTATGATCCCACTTTGAAGACACTCTACCGTCGTTCATATGACGGTGTCCTCCTCCGTGTCTCTCTCATTCAGAGGCACAGGAAGTGCTTAAAGAAGCACATGATGGCATTTGCGGAGCTCACCAGCCGGGTCCAAAGCTTAAAGACAGGCTGCACAGACTTGGGTACTACTGGCCGACCATGATGGCCGATGCCACCCAATATGCACGAAGGTGTAAGGCGTGCCAGGTCTATGCAGACTTCATACACCAACCTTCAGAGTTGCTCCACCCTACTGTTGCTTCATGGCCATTTGAAGCATGGGGAATCGATGTCGTAGGGCCAATCAGTCCCTCTTCGGCAAGAGGTCACCGGTTTATCCTGGCAATAACGATTACTTCTCAAAATGGGCAGAAGCCACACCGTTGGCCGAAGTCAAAACCTCCAATCTGATTAGCTTCATCAAACACCATGTCATCCATCGATCGGTGTACCCAGACGGATCATCCATGACAATGGTCCCCAATTCGTAGCCAAGGGTTCTATCGGTTCTGCGATAAATACCGAATTCAGAATGTGGCTTCAACCGCCTACAATCCTGCCGCCAACGGCTTGGCAGAGGCATTTAACAAGACGATCATCAAGCTGCTCAAGAAGTTCGTCTCCACGAATAAGCGAGATTGGGACGAAAAGCTCGGTGAATGCCTTTGGGCCTACCGGACTACGGTTCGGACACCGACAGGCAATACGCCTTTTTCCCTGGTATATGGGTGCGAAGCAGTTATCCCATTGGAAATCCAGGTGCCATCATTGCGGGGTAGCCTTGACTACTAAGATGACATCAGAAGACAATGATCGCCTGCGTCTTCAAGAGCTCGAAAAACCTAGACGAGAAGCGGCTCCAAGCTCAGCAACACATCGAGCTATATCAGGCTCGGATGTCAAAAGCCTCAATAAGAAGGTCAAGCAGAGAGTCTTCCAGAAAGGAGACCTGGTCTTAGCCGTCAGACGACGATGATCATGAGCACAAGACCAAAGGCAAATTTTAGCTATAAAGGGAAGGACCATTTGTAATAGAAACAGTCTATTCAAACGGGGCATACCGCCTTATGAATGCAGGTGGCGAACCTACTCATGATGCCGATCAATGGCAAAATTCTTGAAGAAGTATATCCTTAATCGAGGATCCTTCTCTCGATCCAAGTAACATTACACCTCTGATCGAGATGCGCGCGTCCGAAATGCGCACAAAGAGAGCCTTTCTCTTCTTCCAAGCGAGACCATACGACCATGAATCAACTGGGACCTGGCCGTGCACCAGTTGTCCTAAAAGGCAATCGAGGTTGTGCAGACATCAACCTGATAATCCGACATCCTTAATGATTAAGGATAGAGGAAAATGTTGGCCTCTAAGCCCAACATGAGTCCTCGACAATCGTCATGCTGAGGGGAATAGCATGGCTAGCCCAACTCAAACGGTAGTTGGTAAAGGCATATCAAAACCCGTTATAGCTGGGGGTTTGCTAAAAATCCTAAGGGACCTGCTCCCATTTGATTCCCTCTCTAGAATCACCTACCACTTTCTCATCCATAGAATGGTAGGACCACATATATTCCGCTGTTACGTTAACATTAAACCTATGACAGCAGTCCCCTCATTTCTCCCCGTGAGAATGAGACCTCCAAAATCACCTACCAATTCTCATCCATAGAAGGTAGGGCCACATAATCCCACTGTTATGTTAACATTAAACCTATGATAGTGGTTCCCTCGTGAAAACGAGACCTCTTCACCTATTTTGGAGCTTGGTGGCTTCTCAACCAGTTATGTCATTGCGACCTCTGAACTGGCAGATAGCCAAGTCTCATCTACCATGAGCTTAGTGGCGTCTCAATTGGTTACGTCATTGCGACCTCTGAACCAGCAGACAGCTAAGTCTCAATCCCGAGCCCTGTTGACATTACAAAAGACAGGTCTCGATACTTGTCGACATCTACAAAAGACAAGTATCACTCATTGTTGAGCTTGGGGGCTTCTCAACCAGTTATGTCATTGCGACCTCTGAACTGGCAGATAGCCAAGTCTCATCTACCATTGAGACTTAGTGGCGTCTCAATTGGTTACGTCATTGCGACCTCTGAACCAGCAGACAGCTAAGTCTCAATCCCGAGCCCTGTTGACATTTACAAAGACAGGTCTCGATACTTGTCGACATCTACAAAAGATAAGTATCACTCATGTTGAGCTTGGTGGCTTCTCAACCAGTTATGTCATTGCGACCTCTGAACTGGCAGATAGCCAAGTCTCATCTACCATTGAGCTTAGTGGCGTCTCAATGGTTATGTCATTACGACCTCTGAACCAGCAGACATCTAAGTCTCAATCTTGAGCCCTGTTGACATTTACAAAAGACAGGTCTCGATACTTGTTGACATCTACAAAAGACAAGTATCACCTATTTTGAAGCTTGGTGGCTTCTCAACCAGTTATGTCATTGCGACCTCTGAACTGGCAGATAGCCAAGTCTCATCTACCATTGAGCTTAGTGCGTCTCAATTGGTACGTCATTGCGACCTCTGAACCAGCAGACAGCTAAGTCCAATCTCGATGCTTGCTGACATTTACAAAAGGCAAGTATCTCCTTTTAGCCCCGCAAAGGGCTGACCTCGAGACTGGCGAAGTCCCATTCGGTATGTCATTGCGACCTCTGAACCAACAGACAGCCATGCCCCATTATCCAAACAAACAAAGACGACAAAAGAAAGAATTTTTAAAATTCCAAAAGGATGGGATACATGGAGGAGCCTATAGGCGTACATGATAAGATCGGATCCGATCTCCGAGCGAAGCTAGCCTCGTCCTCCTGTCATCAGCAGCCTGGGCCAGCGCCTGTGATCTTAGCTCAGCCTCATCGAAGTCCACCGCCTGAGCAGACGGGCCTCGACCTCCGCCAAAGTCGCCCTCTGTGACGACTTCTGCGCGCCAGTTCCTCACTCCGAAGCACTGAGCTGTTAAGCCGCGCAGACTCTCATGACGCATCTGTGTAGCTTTGGATAAGAGGAGATTGCCTTCCGGATCATCTCTTCGGCCCTCTTAAACCTTTCTTCGGCATCAAGAAGAGCACTGGTGGAAGCGTCAATTGCACTCCCAACCTCTGCTTGCTCTATCTCCAAGG
>JAVJIF010028181.1:0-63081 GCA_038442645.1 Agave tequilana | reverse complement strand
TAGAAACTAGAGTATACATACATATCCAAAATATAAACGAGTCCACAAAAGTATATTGCATGAAGGCAAGTGGCTCAAGGATGTATATGTATAAACAATAGTTTGGACAAGATAGACATATACATGAAGTTAAACATATAGACATGAAAATATGTATAAAATGGGAATACAAGTCAAATGCATGAATCATCAAAACTAAGCTATACTAGTACATCTAATAAGTACAAATGAGCGTTTAAGTACAAACAAGTAATAATCTATTTGTAGCTCATTAGTTGTACAAGTATATATCCAAGTCTTAATGAAAACTAACATCCAAAACAAGTAATCAAAATATGAAGCATCAAAACTCACAAATATACATATGATCATCATGTACATGCACATGCATAGATTTAGGACATACATAATAGTTAAACAAATGAGAGTTCACAGAGATATAAATCCATATTAAACATGGGTGTATCAAATAACTAAACATGTATATCACTAATCTAAATATATGACATAATGAACATTAAAATAAGACATGCTACAAATGAATAATTTAATAAGCATGCAAACATAAAAGGAGTAAGAGATTATTACCAAAAACCTAGATGGCAACTCTCCATGTCTTCAAAACAAGGTGGTCCTCCACCAAACTCTCCTTGAAAGTGATGCATTCAAATTGTCCTCTTTAAGCTCGGAACGCATTCACTTTAAGGCACCATAACTCTCACGTCATGCGAGAGCCCACACCTACATCAAATACAATAGGGGTGGTCTTTGGTACCCATACTCTTTTGGGTCCATGGGGTTAGTGTCACGAACCCATACAAGATTATTTGATCTATTAACTTGGTCATAACAAAACTTAGCCAAATGTCCATTCTTACCACAATAAGTACATCTATACACTCTACCATATTTAAAAGCATAGTGAGTGTGAGACTTGTGAGCATGTGTGGATTTAGCATGAGTATTGTGTGAAGTGTGAGCATGAGGAATCTTAACATGAGAATCTTTAGCATGAGAAGTGTGCTTTTTAGAAAACATTTCTTCAAGTTTCTTAGTGTTAAAAGCACAATCTTTCAAAACCTTTTCAAAATCAACAATTCTAATTTTTAAAAAAGAAATTTCTTTTTCATCAATCTTAGAAAATTTTGCTTTACAAACAACTTTGTAAGCACTAAATTCATTTTGAGTAGAAATGAGATTGGAAGAAATTTCACCTTTTTCTCTAGAAATAATAGCAAGTTGATTTTTAAGAAAAGCAACTTCCTTTTCCAATTTAGAACATTCAATTTTTTATTATCATAGGTTTCTGAGAGTTCAATAAAAACATGTACAAGAACTAACTTTACTTAATTCATCTTCTTCATCAAGAGGTTGTGGGATTACCTTTGGTGTGTTGCCATGAAACACATGTTTGCCGTGTCCACCTCGTCTTCGGATTCGCTTTCCGAATCCCATGTGGCTTTGTAAGCTTTCTTTTCGACCGGCTTCTTGGCTTGAAGGAGGAAGTCATCTTCTTCTTGAAATCCGGGCAATCGGTCATGATGTGTCCGGGCTTTGGCAATTGTAGCAAATGATTCTTCTCTCCTCTTTTCCTTCAAACTTCCTTCTAAAGTTGAGTTTGTTCGTACGGTACATTCTCTTCACGTTTCGCATAAGAAGGGAGAGCTCCTCATCTTCTTCTTCATCATCTTCTTCGTCATCAAGAGTGGAGGAAGACTTGAAGGCTATGGATTTCTTCTTTAGAGGAGCGGCTTCTTCTCTTTCCTTCTTTTCCATCTCATGAGTCTTCAAGTTTCCAATGAGACTAGTGAGGTCCATTTCGTCCTTATCATTCAACTCTTTCAAGGTGGTGGCCTTTATCTCCCATGAAGAAGGAAGAGCCCGAATCACTTTTCGCACCTTTTGATCATTGCTAATATCATCACCTAAGGAGGAAAGAGCATTGGTAATTTAGTAAACCTTGTAATCATGCAATCAATAGATTCACCATCAATCATTTAAAAGATTCATATTGGGACCTCAAGAGATCTATCTTAACTCTCTTTACTTGTGATGTCCCCTCGTGTGTGACCAACAAATGTTGCCAAATCTTATAGGCGGATTGGCAATGTATTACCCGTGTAAGGTCATCCTCATTCAAGGCGGTTAGGAGGGAGTTTTGGGCCTTTGAGTTAGCCTCATATTCTCTAAAGGTAAATTCGGTCCAAGTGCTTTCATCACTATCAGGTACAACATAGGGTTTGGTCAAGGATTTAGCAATTAGGCTACCTAAAGATTGTAAGAAAATAGTCATTCTAACCTTCCAAATAGGGAAATTAAGTCCATCAAATTTAGGAGGGGTTTGATGTTATCGACCATGTTTACTAGTGAAAGAATGGATGAATGCAAATGTTGATTAGCAAATTTTAAGGATCTCTCTAAGGATGTTAAGACAAACCTAGAGTCCAAGCTCTGATACCAATTGAAAATCACCTAGAGGGGAGTGAATAGGCGATAATGCTAATCAATGCACAATTAAAAATATGATGCAACAAGTGAATATAGCAATGAATGTAGAGAACAAGTAATAGTAGCAATGAAAGTAAAGCAAGAAATAAGAGCAAGTAAACCAAACGCAAACACCGAGAATTTTCCGAGGTTCGAGCACCCAGCTCTACGTCCCCGCCTTCACCCAGAAGGATTTCTAACAACTATAACTTCACAAAGAGGTTACAAATACACCGGAGTACCCAGTTCCACAATCTCAAGTACAAGTTCTCTCTTGGTGATCAAAAGACCACAAACTATCTTTTGCAAAAGCCTCTTTCCCTTACAAGAACCCTGTAGAACAATGGTTAGAATTAAAGCTCAAATAGTGTAAGTGAAAAAAGGAAATGAACTAGAGAGAGTTTAGAAAATAAAACTTCAGCGATGAGAGATTCTTCAGCACAAAAAACCAAGGACCAAACTCTCTTGAAAGCTTTTAAAAACTTTGAAACTTTTGTAAATGCTTGTTATGATGAACATCTCCCTAATCACCCCTATTTATAGGAGAGGGCTAGGGATTAAAGAGTAAACTCATATAATGTTAATTAGGAAGTATTAGACCTAGAAAATACCATTTAAACATGTTTAGAGAAGAAAAAGACAAATTTAAAACGTGTTTAAAAGCTAGTCGTTATGGCTGAAACGGCTATCTCGGTCGACCGGCCGGTCGACCGGGATACAAACAAAAGAGCCGTTGCAGGCTCTCGGTCGACCGCCGGTCGACCGAAACAAACAGAGAGTAGCACAACTTCAGTCGGCCAGCCGCCCGGTCGACCGCCGGTCGACCGCAAAACGTTCACACGGATATGCACAAAATTGCAAGAACTCCAGTCGACTGGGTCGGTCGACGGTCTGACCTGACTTAGTGTCGGTCGACCGGTCGGTCGACCGGCTCAGGCCAAAAGTCAAGACTGAAACAAATTTTGAAGGGGATTTGAAATCTAATAAAGTAGTTTTGATTTGAAACAAGTATAATACCCAAAATTGAGTTTATAAACAAAAGGCTTTGTATTAAATTATTTTGTATATATTTATAGGAAATATTTCTAGAAAAGATATGTGCACAAAAACGTGTGTGTTAGAATATAGAGTTTCAATCCTAATCACTATTCTTTAACAAAACTATAAAGCTGGAAACAAAACTAATGAAATCTCTTGAGCAATCTTGAAGTCTTGAGCCATGCAATGCCTTGCTAGAGCCTTCTCTTCTATGTTCCTTCCTTGATGTGCCATAAGCCTTTTTACTCCATGAACCTAGAATTTCTTGCAAAAGTTAAGCAATGGCCTCCAAACATGATACAAACCTGAAACTTATCTTGAACAAACTTATTAGTACCAAATAGCTCTTGTTTGTTTTGTTATCATCAAAACTCTAAACAAATGGAGAGTGTAACCTTTTGGGCCAACAACTTGGACTAAATAATCGAACACAAAGAAAGCAAAGTAAAAAGTGTTGGAGGAGAGAGTACAGTAGAGGAGGTGAATTCATGCCAGGTGCTGTTGAAGATTGCCAAGGAGTCTACGACGAAAGGCAAAGGAACAGCGGGCAGGAAAAAGCAGCAGCAGCAGAAAATGACAGAGGTCGGTCGACGGTCCGGTCGACCGACGTGCACAACATGCACAGGAGTTGGAGCGGTCGACCGGCCCGGTCGATCGAAGGGCTCTGACTGACAAGATCCAACTCTCGGGTTTTTTCGGTCGACCGTCCCGGTCGACCGGAAGCCCGTGACTGTCAAACCCCAAACTCTCGGGTTTTTTCGGTCGACCGGCCCGGTCGACTGGTATTGGAGAATTGGGAGGTCGGTCGACCGTCCCGGTCGACCGACATGCGGGTTCTGGGTTTTTTCTGCTGATCCGTTGTACAAGGTATTTAAGCCTAAAGGATTTCTAGGGTTTTGATCTGTGAAAATTGTATTTGCTAAAGTTCTCTTGCATTCAAAGAGACTTAGAGCAACTTGTATTCATCTTCCTAATAGTAAAACCTCTCCATTGATTGCCCCGAGGACGTAGGCACGTTGGCCGAACCTCGTTAAACTTTGTGTTTGTGAGTTGTGCGTTTTCTCTTGTGATTGCATTGTGCTTGAGATCTAGGGATTCTCTATTGGTTCGTTGTTGTGATTTGTCTGAGCGCACAACAAGTGGTATCAGAGTTTCAGGCTACGCTTGGGATTCTGAGGATTCGAAGGGCTCCAGATCTGATCAGGTGGAGATCGTGTGTCGATCTCAGGTCAGAGGTATTGGTGTTCGAGGAGATCGTGTGTCGATCTCAGGAGGACACAAGGAGGGCTTGTTGAATCAGTGATTGGAGTAGATCCGGTGAGAAACTCGATCTAGGGTTTCAAGAGGCAGGTAAAAATCTCATTTTTATCTGAGTAAAGATCTATTTTCAATTGGATTATTCTTCCGCATAAATAGAGAATCAAAAGAAGACCTCAATGGCAGAAGAAACTACTTCCGTTAAAACAATGAATCACTCAAGGATCGAAGTTGTCAAGTTCAATGGAACTAATAATTTCGGGATGTGGAGGTGTGAGGTCATGGATGCATTGAATGCACAGAACCTCGAGGACACGCTCCTATTAGAGAGGAAGAAGACCACTACTACTGAGGAAGAGTGGGCGAAGATGAATAGGTCGGCATGTGGCTTGATACGTTCATGCTTGTCACAAGACATCAAATATCTTGTACAACATGAGACGTCAGCGAAGAAACTGTGGAATACTCTTGAGAAGAAGTACCTGACAAAGAGTGTGGAGTCTAGGTTGCAACTTAAGAGTAAGCTGTATCAGTTCAGGATGCAGAGGGAAGCACAGTAAACGAGCACATCAACCGATATACGAAGCTTCTTACAGACTTGCTAAATGTGGATGTCACTGTAAGTGAGGAAGACAAGTCAGTTATTCTCCTGAACTCACTCCCACCGGAGGAGTATGAGACATTCACTATGACATTCATAAATGGAAGGCAAACCTTAGTTTATGATGAAGTGTCGTCAGCACTGATGAGTTATGAGACAAGGAAGAATGAGAGACATTCAGGTCGGTCTAGTTCATCAGCGGAGGCTTTGGAAGTAAGAGGCAGGAATTCATCGAGGAAAGGCAAGGAGGTGAGGGGAAGATCGAAGTCTAGGTCGGGCTTCAGGGATCTTAAGAAAAATCAGTGCATGTTCTGCAAAGAGATTGGGCACTGGAAGGTTGACTGTCCAAAGTACAAGGGGAAGAAGAAGGAATCAAAGTCTGAGGCAAATCTGGCAAGGGTGACAAAAGCTACAAGCGGTAAATCATAGGCAGATGGAGCAGATTCAGATTCTTCAGAGTTCTCTTTTTCAGTGACTACTCCTGTTGTAGGTTACTCGGTAGATAAAGAGTGGATCCTGGACACAGGTGCTACATATCATGTATGCCCTAATCGAGATTGGTTTACCAGTCTTGAGAAGTTGGAGGGTGTTCGGTCGTCATGGGCGACGATCATCCGTGCATCATGGAGGGTGTAGGCACTATTCCGATCAGGATGTTTGACGGGATGGTGAGGGAGCTGAAAGAAGTGAGATATGTACCTCAGCTGAAGAGGAACTTGATCTCTGTGGGTGCTTTGGAATCATTGGGGCTCAGTGTGTCTATTAAAGAAGGTGTTCTTAAAATGACAAAGGGCTCAATGGTGGTGTTGAAGGCCGACCGTCGGAACAATTTGTATTACTTGAAGGGTAGTACAGTGACAGGGCAGGTGGCAGCTTCTACCAGTCAGAAGGAAGATCTAACCCGGCTATGGCACATGAGGCTGGGACATGCAGGGGAGAAATCGATGCAAGCTCTTGTGAGGAAAGAGCTGCTGAAGGGTGCAGAGACCTGCAAATTGGATCTGTGTGAACATTGCATCATCGGCAAGAAGACGAAGGTGAAGTTTGGTACAGCTTCACACTGCACCGAAGGCATTCTTGATTATGTTCACACGGATGTATGGGGACCTTCCAAGACTGCATCAATTGGAGGTAACCACTATTTTGTGTCGTTCATTGATGACTATTCTAGGCGATGTTGGGTGTACACTATG
Source organism: Agave tequilana (assembly GCA_038442645.1). NCBI lineage: Eukaryota > Viridiplantae > Streptophyta > Magnoliopsida > Asparagales > Asparagaceae > Agave > Agave tequilana. The sequence continues at coordinate 56,505 of JAVJIF010028181.1, read as the reverse complement.
CGACACAAAAGTGAAGTCCTAGAATTGTTTGTGAAGTGGAAGGCTAATCAGGAGAGAAGCACGGGAAGGAAAGTCAAGGTCCTCCGTTCTGACAATGGAGGAGAGTACAAGTCAGATCCGTTCCTACAGCTATGTCTAGATGAGGGCATAGAGAGACACTTCACAGTAAGGGAAACTCCGCAACAGAATGGGGTGGCTGAAAGAATGAACCGGACTTTGCTAGAGAAGGTTCGGTGCATGTTGTCAAATGCAGGACTGCCGAAGAAGTTTTGGGCTGAAGCTTTGGGGCATGCATGCCATCTTGTGAACAGGTTGCCGTCATCTGCAATAGGGGGGAAGACTCCTCTGGAAGCTTGGTCAGGAAAAGATGCTGTGGACTATGATTTGCTACGGGTCTTCGGATGTCCAGCCTACTACCATGTCAAAGAAGACAAGTTGGATCCGAGAGCAAAGAAAGGGGTGTTCATTGGCTTCAAGCGAGGAACCAAGGGGTTCAAGATTTGGGACCAACAGGACAACAAGTTCATAATCAGCAGGGATGTCACATTTGATGAGGCCTCTATGATGAAGCCTACGGTCTCTCGGCAGGTGGAGACCAACAAGACCAAGGAGCTATTGCAGCAGGTGGAGAGTGATGCAAATCCACCATCTCTAGAGGACACAGTGTCAGTAAAGATCATCCCTGAGGTGACACAGGGAGGTGATCAAGTTGCAGAAGAAGATGCTGAAGTTGTTGAAGAGGATCAGGAGCAGGTCATGGGTACTGTTCCAGATACTACTGCAGTTGGAAGACCACGGAGGAATACTAGGAGACCAGGCTGGCTCACCACCGATATGGTTGTTGCATATGCACTTCCAGTTGTTGAAGAGGCTATTCCATCTACTTTCAGGGAAGCTGAAATCAGTTTAGAAGCTGAGTTATGGAAAGGGCCATGGATGAAGAGATGAAATCTCTTTACAAGAACAACACATGGGAACTTACCAAGTTGCCCAAGGGAAGAAGGCCATAGGGTGCAAGTGGGTATTTGCTAAGAAGCATGGATCTCTTCAAGAAGAAAAAGTGCACTACAAGGCAAGGCTGGTGGCTAAAGGCTACGCACAGAGAGAAGGAATCGACTACAACGAGGTGTTCTCCCCAGTAGTGAAGCACTCGTCTATTCGGATTCTATTGGCTTTGGTGGCGCAGAATGAGTTGGACCTTGACCAACTTGATGTGAAGACCGCCTTTCTCCACGGCGATCTTGAGGAGGAGATTTACATGACTCAGCCCACAGGTTATAAAGCTGCAGGGAAAAAGGAGTTGGTATGTAAGTTGAAGAAATCGCTGTACGGTTTGAAGCAGTCTCCTAGACAGTGGTACAAGCGATTTGACAGCTTCATCAGGAAGAAGAAGTACACACGAAGCCACTTCGACCCATGTGTGTACTACAACAAGTTACCATCAGGGGAGTATATCTATCTACTTCTCTATGTAGATGATATGCTGATTGCTTCTAGGTCAAGATCTGCTATTGATTCTCTGAAGAAGACGTTATCGTCTGAGTTCGAGATGAAGGATCTGGGGGAAGCAAGAAAAGTATTGGGCATGGAGATCACAAGGGACAGGGATGCTGGCAGGATAAGCTTGACTCAGAAGGGCTATCTGGAGAAGGTACTGCAGAGGTTTAATATCGGGAAAGATACTAAGACTGTTAGTACACCAATGGCGCCGCACTTCAAGTTGTCAGCAAAGATGTCTCCAAGGAGTGTTCAAGAGCGTGAGCATATGTCTCATGTTCCATATGTCAATGCAGTGGGTAGCTTGATGTATGCAATGGTGTGTACGAGGCCAGATATTTCACAGGCAGTCTCCATGGTGAGTCGATACATGCATGATCCTGGACAGAGTCATTGGGAAGCTGTGAAATGGATTCTGAGGTACATCAAGGGAACTGTTGATGTAGGCCTGGTATTTGAGAAGGACAACACCGGAAAGCAGGAATGCATAGGCTATGTGGATTCAGACTATGCAGGTGATCTTGACAAACGCCGGTCGACGACGGGATATGTCTTCACATTCTCACAGGCACCGGTGAGTTGGCGCTCCACACTTCAGTCTACCGTCGCGTCGTCGACCACAGAGGCTGAATATATGGCTTTGACAGAGGCTATGAAGGAGGCAATCTGCTTCAGGGATTGCTTGATGATCTGGGCGTGGAACAGGATATTTTGAAGATAAACTGTGACAGCATGAGTGCCATCTACTTGGCAAGGAACCAGGTCTATCATGCAAGGACGAAGCATATTGATGTCAGGTATCATTTTGTACGGGAGATTCTAGAAGAAGGTGACATTGACTTGTTGAAAGTTCACACTTCGGAGAATCCAGCCGATATGCTTACAAAGGTGGTGACGGGAGTGAAGTTTGCACACTGCAAAGACTTGCTCCATGTCCTTCAGGTGAAATGAGCTTGCTGAAGCTCATTTGGGTGAACTACGGACGGCTTGATCCCTTGGGCAAGGGGTACGTAGGCAACCGGGTTGGTGCAGCCGCTATCGAGTCGGAATTCGGCTCAGATTTGGAAATCTTCACCGAGGTGGAGAATTGTTGGAGGAGAGAGTACAGTAGAGGAGGTGAATTCATGCCAGGTGCTGTTGAAGATTGCCAAGGAGTCTACGACGAAAGGCAAAGGAATAGCGGGCAGGAAAAAGCAGCAGCAGCAGAAAATGACAGAGGTCGGTCGACCGGTCCGGTCGACCGACGTGCACAACATGCACAGGAGTTGGAGCGGTCGACCGGCCCGGTCGACCGAAGGGCTCTGACTGACAAGATCCAACTCTCGGGTTTTTTCGGTCGACCGTCCCGGTCGACCGGAAGCCTGTGACTGTCAAACCCCAAACTCTCGGGTTTTTTCGGTCGACCGGCCCGGTCGACCGGTATGGAGAATTGGGAGGTCGGTCGACCGTCCCGGTCGACCGACATGCGGGTTCTGAGTTTTTTCTGCTGATCCGTTGTACAAGGTATTTAAGCCTAAAGGATTTCTAGGGTTTTGATCTGCGAAAATTGTATTTGCTAAAGTTCTCTTGCATTCAAAGAGACTTAGAGCAACTTGTATTCATCTTCCTAATAGTAAAACCTCTCCATTGATTGCCCCGAGGACGTAGGCACGTTGGCCGAACCTCGTTAAACTTTGTGTTTGTGAGTTGTGCGTTTTCTCTTGTGATTGCATTGTGCTTGAGATCTAGGGATTATCTATTGGTTCGTTGTTGTGATTTGTCTGCGCGCACAACAAAAAGAAGAAGAATAAAATAAGAATGTAACTTTGATTAAAATAGAGTAATAAAAAAGAATGGTGGAAACTTACACTGGTGCCACTCTCAATACAACTTCCTTCTCTTTCTCTCATGAAACTTTTCTTCGATCTCAGTTACATAAAGAAAAATGGAAAATTACATAAAAAAATAAAAATCTAAGTTAAGCTACAAGCCTAAATTTAATTCTAACTCTCTGTTGTAGTGGTGCTCATTTACTTTTAGAATGCAAGTATTTATAGGAGAATATGGATAAGTGAGAGCGTATGAGGATAGGAAAGACACTCCCCTAACAAAAACCAAATAGTCACGAAAATGCTGCTTTTGTCGCGTTTTCACAGCCTGAATCTGGCCAGGTGGCCAGATCTGGGGGCTCGTGTGACTGGGTTGCTCCGATATCTCCTTTTATCCATTGGTTTTTCTATTTGTATTCTGGATTTGGTGATATTCTGTTGATTCTTCAGCTTAACCAACTGGGTCTTCAAAAATTTTCTTATTTTCCTTTTCGGTGTTTGGATAGATAGAGAAGTGAGCAATTATACTTCCTCATTTCCTTACTTCCGCCCACTTCCTTGCAACTAAACCCCCAAAATGAAACTACACGTCTAATTTTAAAGATATAACTTGCAAGTCAAATCTTTTTACATATTAAGAAAGAAAACTAATCACTCAAAAAACCAATGTCTAATAAGATAACAAGATTAATAATAATTTCAAACTACCTTGATGCTTTGACATATTTGTAGAAGTGCTTGAAAACTTCAGCAAATATTGGTTAACACTTCCTCTCGTGCTTGAACTCTCATTATGTTTCGATTTTCTTATAAGAAATTTGTCCACGGCTCTTTGAAATTTAATTAACTTATAAAATTGAACATAGAAACAAGCAATTCAAATAAATATTAAAAGCTAATCATAAAATTGAAGATAGGCAGTTACATGTAAATTGATAAAACTTACAAGTTACATATCACTCAACACAATATAACACTTTTTTTCATTTAGAACAAAGACATATCATATTTATTCTCATTTAGAACAAATACATACAAAAAAAAAAAATCAACTATCGATGATTTTGCATAATCTGATGTCACAATATATGTTATTAGTAAACAACAGATAGTTATATTCATAATGTACATCCAACATGTAGCCTCTATAAGACTATAACAAAAGTATAAAACACAACACACTAATTGATTGATTTTATCGTAATAATTTTTCTATTTTTTGATATTATCGCTAATTAAATAAATTATTCCATGATGAATAATAAATTTTTTTAGAAATATATCACAATGGCAAGATAAACAAAATCAATGCATACTCCAAATTAAAAGAAATTTTTAGCATACCAATAATGACGATGAGGAGGTGGGCATGACTCGTGAGCTATGGTCTCATGGAAACTGCCTCGTCCCGCTCATGGAAGCCGCCATGCCCTTGGCTCCTTGCTTGAATGCTCCGACATTATAGAAGGAGTTTTAGGAATTTGAAAGTGAGATTGAAAGAGAGGAGATAAGATTCGGGGATTTAAGTTAGGGATTTAGTGTGAGTTGAGATTTGAGAGAGGGGGGACGAGTTTAGATATTTAGGGATTTAAAAGAAATAGACAGAGAAGAGATGGGATTTAGGATTTTGAGAACTGAAAGTGAGAAAGAAAGAAGGATGGGGGATTCAAGACCATGGGGATTGTGGATGGTTTCTCTACGGTAGAGATGAGAGAGAGAGAGAGAGGGGGGGGGGGCTAAGAGCAGTCGCGAGTTGGAACTCGCTGCAAAACTGGTTCATGGGGATAGTTTCTCTACGACAAAATTTACACACACACACAGAGGCTAAAAGCTGTCGCAAGTTGGGACTCGCTACGAAACTCATGTCAGCCTAAGAGAGAATGAGAAATGAGAGTGTAGGTTCGGGGTACAAATTACACACCCAAAAGTTTATATTGGCTGGGTCGAGGGGTCACGTGACCCCCCATTGACCTCTTCTCCCTTCGCCAGTGAAAGAGAGTAAATATGCGGGTATATTTTAATCTTTTGAAGTATTCAAGGATGCTTAGGCCATGGAATGAAATTTGAAACTCAAAAATGAAACGGCATAAAACCATTTGAACCCTTTGAATTTGAGAATTGAATAGAACCCCAAAGAGCTTAGAACTGATAGATATCCTAAAGAGTGCCTAAGGGTGTGCAATTTGACAAGAAGAAAACATAACTTGATATAAATGAAATTTATAATTACTCACTTTGAAGTATACTAATAGTTTTAGTAGTTCCAATTTTGCTTCATCATCAAAGTATAACATAATGTGACAAAAGAAAAAGAATAAATTTCCAAAACCATTCATGAAATCTCTCTTCTCCTAAAAACAATCATGAACTCCTTAGCGCCGAACTTTTTCTATCATTTTCCCCCTCAAACTAAAAAACAAGGAAATATAACTTCTATCAATAAGTAATTTGGCATCTGCTTCAACGCAAAATAGGTGACAACAAATTTGAAAGTATTTTTCAGTAATTAACCTCTGAACAAAAATGCTCAAGTCAATCGTTTTTTCAGTAATTTTCGATAAGCATGATGAATCCCAACCATTTACCTTTCCCGGGAGAAAAGAGTCAGGACAATGGAACACTTCAGGAGGATAATTAGTCAAATTCTTATTTCAAATGTAAAAAAAAGGAGCCAAACGAACAAAACTTTCGGTAGATTTCTCTGCTCTACTATTGGACGGCCTAGATCCCACCACAGCAGTAAAAAATCGCGGCACCCATATTGTCGTTTCCCTCCTAAATTTTCGCTGTCCTAGGTGCGTGCTTATCCAATCAAAAATCACCGCGGCACACAAAACCAACGGTCAGATCTCTCGAACGTAGGTACACTGCATCCCACTCGGTTCGGATCCGAACCAGTCCGGTTCGGTCCAAGCCTCAGGCCCGGTCCGAACCGGTGCATCTTCCCATTTGGCTTCGTTGAAAACTTAGCACTCTCCCCTCTTCACTTTTATCTTTTTGATCCCTCGCACGCTTTGAGTGCTCACCAGAAATTCCTCACTCGACAAAACCCTAAACCTAGCCCGAAATCGAGAGGGAGAAGCCCTAGCTTGGATTCTAGCTTCAGTGCGGTTGCCGATTTGATCGTCATTCGGGGGCAGCTTCGTCCATCCAAGTAAGCTAGCTCGCCTTTTTGGAACAACTCCTCAATTCCTGCTCGATGGAAGAGATTGAGTTCGGGTTTGTGATTTTGATTGTAGATATTGGTGTTGTGAGTAGGTTGGGGTGGTTTGTTTTGGGTTATTGGAGCTGATTAAGTGTTGAGGTTGGGAATTTGAGGCATTTGGTGGGAGCTTGGGAGTAGAGTTGGACGAAATATTGGTTTTTTGTTTGTTTGTTGTAGTGTTGGGAAGTTTAGTTTGGGTTTCCTGAAGTAAGTTCTTTGCTGAAATGAAGTTCTAGGGTTTTGGGGATTTTTTGTTTTGATTTTGGGGGTGGGGGTGGGGGGTTAGATTTTGTGTAGTTTGAGCTTAGAAATGGCCTAACTGTGGGCTTAGGCGTAGCTTTTGGTTTCTTTGAGTGTGAATTGGCAGGTGCTTAAACTTAACAGTTTAGTTCATAGATGGAATAGTGATATTAAACTGAGATTTTGTAGATTTTCTTAGGTGAGGGTTTCTTACAAATGAAGCTTTGCTGGTAAAGTTGGGAGCTTTACTCGATGTATTGTGCATTTCCTTCTTATCGAGGAACTGGGTCATTTGTGCTTAATTTGGAAGTAAAGAAACTACTTTGATTTGAGATTTGTGATTCTTAGTAAGACAGGCTTGTTAGAGTGGTAAAAATGGGTGGGCTTGTTTGTTTGAATTAAACCAAGATAAACGAGAGATCTTGGAATAGTTTACTAGGTGTTGGCCTTGCATATCTCTTGAGTGTATGATGTCTTTAGTTGTTAAAGTTTTTTTTGGACAACTTTTATGATATCTTAATGTTGAAGGACAACTATTGTTAGGATTATGACTGAAACACATCGTGAAGGAGGACGAAACTTCGAAATCAAAGAATGGACGTGCGCAAGGAGCTGTGCACAATATTAATTTACTTATACTTGGTATAGTCGACTAATGATAAGAATTAGTCGACTTATACTTTGTATAGTCTACTAGTCTTGCAAACACAGAGCAAGATTCTCGGATTTTTTACAGATTAGTCGACTTATACTCATGTATAGTCGACTAATAGACATGATTAGTCGACTTGTACATTGGTATAGTCGACTAATATCGGGTCTGGATGTTTCCTTTTCTGGATATGTTTCCAGTTTTGAGTTGGATTCGAGTTTCCTTTCCTTTGAAACGATGATTGTTCGTATTGATGAAGTTTGTATAGGACTAGGAGAGTCCTATGGTCTATAAATAAACAGCTGGGGTTTGCCTTCAATGTATTCAATAACACAATAAAAAAAGAGAGATTCGTGTGAGGAGCTTTAGCCATAAGGGTCGCTGTTCTAGGCGGCCATCAAAGGGCTTGTAATCTTCTTAGCGAAAGGTGTAAATGTTTCTTATTATATTCCTCCAAAGTTTAATAAAGTTTCTCCCTCTTCTTCCGTAGACGTACACACAATCTATTTGATCGTTGAAACCACGTTAAATCGTGTTGGCTTTTTATACTTCGGAATATCTTCTTTCTCTTTTTCTTCTCGTTGCTCGTGGATCCTGTGTTTCTTTCGCAGCGCCGCTACACATTTGGTGGTGGGAGAGATCCGTCTCACAACAATTGGTATCAGAGCAAGGTCAACGTAAAGATGTCTGCGATCAAGTTCAATATTCAGAAGTTCAATGGTGTTATCAATTTCAACAGGTGGCAGGACCTAGAGCGGGTTGAAGAAATCACTACTTGGGAGAGAGGAAAAAGTCTCAAGACATGAAGAAAGAAACTTGGTAGGAGTTGGATGAGAAAGCCTTGACAGCTATTTAGCTTTGCTTAGAGGATGAAGTGTTTGATGTGTTTTCTACATAGAAAACAACATTCTCGTTACGGGAGCGACTTTAGGACCACTATCTAAAGAAGTCGTTGGTGAATCAGTTGATTCTAGAGCGCCTCTTTCTTCTCTGCATGCATGAAGGTACACCTATGTCTCACATTGCAAAATTTTTCTCTATTATTAATGATTTAGATAAAATAGAGGTTAAGATAGAAGATGAGGATCAAACATTTCTATTACTGTGTATTTACCTTCTTCATATAAGAGCTTTAAGGAAGCTATCATCTATGGAGGAAAATCAATTATCAAGTTACAACGAGGTCAAGAAGCATCTGCTCAATAGGGACAAATTGACAACTAGTTGACGGGTGAGTCTTATCGTGATGATTTCGGGCAAGTTCACTTTTCAGAGGAGAAGAGTAATAATGAAAGTTTCACGGGTAACCAAAACACAAGAATTTGATATGCAACTGGTGTCACAAGAAATGACACATTAGATCTGATTGTTGAATTTGCAAGAAGAAACAAAAAGATACTAATGTCGCTGAACTGGCTAAAGTGGATGAAATAAGTGTGACGTTCTATCTGTTACTGATAGATCGGTCAGTAACAAAAATAGATGGATTATTGACTCTAGATATTCACAACATGCCAGTTCCAATAGAAAGATATTCTTCTCGTACACTTCGGTTCAAGGGGAAAGGTCTTCATGGGAAACTCTAATACGAGCAAGGTGATCAGGGAAGGAACAATCCAGTTTCGTTCTCATGATGGACGCATCGCTACTCTTTAAGACATTCGTCATATTCTCGAGTCAAGGTATAATCTCATCTCTCTTGGAACCATACATGGAAAAGGTTCAATTTTAATTCTGAAGGCGATCTTATGGATGTTTTCAAAGAAGCCCATGTGAAGTTTCAGGCCGAACGAACGGTGGCGATGTTTACATGTTGCGAAATTCGGAGGTTACAGTGGTGGATTGCAGTTATCCTCGGTTTCAAGATCGGAGGTTGTGGAACAATCAGAGAGTACGATGGTTTCGAGCTCCGATGTTCAGTTTTACCCCGAAAGTAGATTGTGACTAGGTGGCGCTGGCGCACAAGAAAGTTCAGATCGTTACTTCTATGGTGGAGCAAATTCTCATAAATTCTGCGTGGATTAAGGAGATAGTTGGGGGATCAAGTTCAGGTCGGGCCTGAACTTGTTCGACCTAATCAAATCGTGAACCCCATGAGGGGGTTATGGAGAAGAGGGAGTGAATTGGGATGAAGTCAAGAGTCGTTCAATTGTGCATTGATGTAAGCAGATGGAGCATGGTGGTTATTTTCGGATTTGGACATATTCAAGTGAAGGAAGATATTGTTAGGATTATGACTGGAATACAGCGTGAAGGTAGATGAAAATTTAGAGATCAAAGAACGGACGTGCACACGGAGCTGTGCTCAATATTACAACTTATACTTTGTATAGTCGACTAATGATAAGAATTAGTCGACTTATACTTTGTATAGTCAACTGGTCTTGCAAACAAAAAGTAAGGGTCTTAGAGTTTTTTTTACAGATTAATCGACTTCTAATCATGTATAGTCGACTATTATTGGTCTTTTTTTTGGGATTTGTTTTCAATTTTGACTTGAATTCGAGTTTTCTTTCCTCTGAGATGGTGATTGTTCGTATTGATGAAGTTTGTAAAGGACTAGGAGAGTCTTATGGTCTATAAATAAACCATGAGGGTTGGCCTTCAATGTATTCAAACGACAGAATAAAAAAAGAGATTCGTGTGAGAAACTTTAGCCATGAGGGTTCGCTGTTCCAGGCGGCCGTCAAAGGCTTGTAATCTTCGTAGTGAGAGGCGAAAGTGTTTCTTATTGTACTCCCCAAAGTTTAATAAAGTTTCTCCCCCTTCTCTCATGGACGTACACACAATTTGTTTGATCAGTGGAGCAACGTTAGATTGTGTGCTAGCTTTCTATACTTTGAAATATCTTCTTCTTTCTCTTTTTTCTTCTCGTTACTCATCGATCCTGTGTTGCTTCCGCTGCGCCGCCCCAGCGATTGGTCAAAGGGGCAATCCGTTTCACAACAACTATAACTCAGCTCAAGAGAAAATTTCCTTTCAACCATGTGATGCTATGTAGTATTACTATGGATAACAATATGCTTTGTGTCTTTATTACCTTTTTCTTCATCAAGTTTAGAAAAAGTCCTTGTTTTCTGGGGGCTTCACTGGCCATTGCAAGTTTGGGTTTTTCCTGTATGGAAACACAATTTTGTTCAAATGCTTTTTGTCCCTGTATTTTCTGTAACAATCTCTTTATGCATGTTTAGCTTTGGTCGGAAGTAGTCTTGTGAAGAAACCAGGTGTTGTCCGGTGATGGATTTTTTGTTGAGGCTTGTTTAGATTCAGATGTAACCATCATGTATCATAATCATCATGTACATCATGTATTTCCTTTTTTTCTTAGAAATTTTCATATACCTCATAATACTGGTTATCCTACCATTCCTTAATTTCCTATTTGCTCATTTTCTTTTGAGGTGTGTATGGTTTATTTTCTTATTGCTGTCAGTGCAATTTGTTTTCTATTTAGTAGTTTGTCAGTCATACTTTGATGACGCAGAAAGTAGAAATTGGGCTTTAAAACAGTAAGGGTAGCTCTTAATTTCTTATAACATCTGCATAGCCTGTTTGCACAATACTACCTCTTTCACAAATTTTACTGTTCAAAATTGTTGAATCGGATTCTTTTTTCCTAATCATTTTGTTCAAATATGTAACAGTCCTAGTTTCTAATAACCTCAATTACATAAACATCTTTATTGATCAACGGATTATCATAATCACCTATAATTTCTTAAAAATTTTGGCAACATCTTTTTGTTTTGTCACTTATCCCAAATACAACATATATCAACATCAGCCTAAACATATTATCTCAGTTCAAATTACATAAATCAAACTCAACAATCACCCACGCAATTATAATAATATTTCGGCTTGACATCGCTTACTTATCGATTTATATAACATTCTAAAAATCACAACATAATGAGCTCGAGAGTATACCTCTCAGCTTTCATAATTCAACACATAAACTATCTATAACTCCATGATAACTATAATCATCAAAATATAACTTATCTCGATACAAGTCCATTCTTCAATTACAACACATGCTACAAGTATACATATCTACTAATTTATGAACATGCATCATCAAGAAACTCTTAGAAGTAATAAGACATAGCTACATTTCATTATTAGTGAAATTTCTCAACAAAAGCCTATAACTTGAAGCTGGCCCTTCGCCTCGCCGTAACCTAAAAAAATAAACATGAAACTGAGAAGGGGTGAGCTCGACAGCTCAGTGAGTGGAGGCAACTAGAAAAATCAAGGAAAGATTTGTAAAATATTATATGAATATGATTACATCAAATAGTAAAGAAGAATCCGAATGAGACGAGATAAATTGAAATTGACACTTCTGTAGAGACATAGTGATCAAAACAGGTATTCTAAGAGTCTCATTCATTAATTGGAATGGCTACCTTTTAAGTCATTGATTTTCTTAAATCCTCTAAATTTTTTATTTCCTACATTTTTGCATTGATTTATGACTCATATAAATACTACGTCAAATTTTTACAGTTTATTACCTAATCCATCTTTTGTACATGCCACACGTATGACACCCATATCTCATATACTACACAGTGGTACACTAAATATAATAACAAATCAACTATACTCTATACCTCCAGATAATACATGTATCACAAATCTCACTGGTATATCACATAACCATATCATACTTCACAATGTTCACATATCATATATTATCCATATGCATATACAGATCATAAATAAAATATTATATCTCCGTCTTCCCCCTCCTACTGGCTCTCGCCCGACCCTTCCTCCAGTATGTATATATATATATATATATATATATATATATATATATATATATATATATATATATATAATAATGACACTGTCTTTCCCCTCCCGCCCGACTCCCGCCCAGCTCCTTCCATTATATATATGCACACATAAATATATCATATCACAATAACACCGTCTTCCCCCTCCTACCGGCTCCCGCTCGACCTCTTTCTTCGTTATACATATATATAAAGTAATGCAATAACACCGTCTTCCCTCCTACCGGCTCCCGCCGTCCTCTTACTCCGATATACACGAATGCAACAGATATACATACATATAAAGAAGAAACAACCAATTTATCTCAATACGGAATATCGACCCAGTACTATAACTTACTTTCCAACTTATCAATCTCATTTCTAAGAAAATGCATGTATATAAGTTACAAGTTAGCACTGAAGTGATTTACTTATTTCATTATGTAGGTCGAGTTTTTATTCACGTTATTAGTTTTCAGTCTTCTTGGTCATGTTACTTGTAGGTATATATATGCATCCAATATATCAAACACGGTCAGGTTCATACAGTTTTCAATATGCACACATTCAAATGTACTTGCCATTCACATTCATGCAAATCGTTTAGCAATATATGAAACAATTGTTAACATTCTTAATTCTTAATGTTTGGTTATACAATTAGGTCTTATAATTAATTAGGAGCCTCTTTTCCTTCGCTAGATATTGGGTTAATGAAGTTAATTACTCTACCAATCCGTGTTCTTAACCTATGCATAACTGTTAATTAGAGATGGTTCAATAATCACATTCAAACAACATTCCCTAACTTGCTTTCTCAGATTTGTTACCCACAGTTGAGGGGTATAATATTGACTAGTTTAAGTCAATCACTAGTTATTAGTTAAACAATCGAGTTCCACATTGATTCTTTATTTTTTATTAGTCTTTAAGTGTTAGTAATAACATCGTCAAATAATTAGGTTCACCGATTTGCTTAAACTTACATCATTCCCATGCCACAACTTTTATATTTGTTAACTTCCATCACATTTAGAATTCTAATATTAATTATATTCATGCTCTATCGATTCAAGGTTTCAGTTTAGTCACACAAGAAGTGAAGATTTAGTTCTTATTAATCTGAGGGTGATATGTTAACATACATAGTATATGCATGTAAATTTCAAAAATCCGAATTTCACATTTTTGAGAATGCAAGAAGAATAGAAAAAATTAAGAGGAATTTGGATCAATGACCCAATGTGATAGGGATAAGCATATGTGTGTCTTATGCCTCAAAATGTGATGAGTATCATAGCTCATACTGCGCTTCGTGATAAAATAGGATCAACAAAAAGGACACAGTTACATGGAAGAAAATAATAACATTACATAATCAACCATTGACCTGACATCAAGCCACTCTTCTAAATGACTTAGTCATCTTTGAGGAGTTATGGACGATTGCCTCTTGGTTGTATGAGCTTTAAGCTACATGACCAACTAGGTCGGAGATCCTAAATGATACCCTAGCATTCAAGATCTATCACAAGCTCGTCTTTTATTAACGTTAATGCAGCTCATGCTAATAATATGGTGGTGTAATGAGTGTCTAAAGAGATCTTATGTTATGATTCTCGGGGATTTGTAATGTCTCGTACAATCCTCGACAATTTCTAGATATTATAACCATTAGATCACCTCCTTGGCCAAGAATTTATAATGGAAGGACTAAGACAGATAGGGGGCGCAATCTGTGAAGGATAGGTCTCAACTCCAAGCCAACTTCTATATGGATTTGATCAAGTCCAGGTCTGATCCACCTCATTAACATTTCTCTAATGCAAGCCTGACTGTAGGAATTATCATATTTGTAAGGCATAAATAGGTTGGGAAGGTTCAAGGTGGATAATAATTTGAGTACCCATTGGAACCGAAAACTTTTACCAATAAATTCTTTATTCCCAAGTATAATATTAAATTAATAATACCATGAATATCAACTTCATACACTAAGGTCTAAAATACTACTAACTCATTAGATTAAGTTTACCAAGCTAGACACCTTATGTTTTACACAAGTCATCCAATATCAAACTTATCTAGCGTCCAATACAAACTTCAATTTAGAAAGAAAAAAATTCCTAAGGATCTGAAGAACTAGTAAGTCACTCTTATTCCCAAAGCAAATGATTTCCATCATAGAGATATCCTAACACACAATTCTTCCAATTGGTTCTAGCATCTCTCAATTGATATTCACAGACACAATGGTTACCTCCTTCATGCAATCACCAGGCACACATCAAGTAAATATCATGAAAGTGGCTATACCAGCCGGGAACCTACCCTCATGCATATAGCTCGGGTTGGTAAGCTGTAACAAGGTGGTCTGTGGATCGATTTCAAGTCGGAGGCGGGTTAAGGTAAAACATAGATCCTAGCACAACCTGCCTTCAGGTTGAGCTCGTCGAACCAACGCTTCAGAGCAGATCATTACAAAATGCAAGTATTATTAGACTTCTTTTACTAGGAAATTTTTAACTTGACTGAGAGATCGAGAGAGAAGGACTCAACCTATGCAGGTGCACATTAATTCTATTCTATAATACTCTCCAAAGTGGAGGTGGCCTAGTTCCAAATGAAAGGAATCAAGTGACAGGGATGTACCTTGAAAGTTGACACAAGGTAGATTACAACTACCATGATGCATAACAATTCTAATTAGAATATCATTCATAGGACATGTTTGGCCTTTTCAGTTGTGGGAAGATCAAGAGATAGATCCAGGTTTCTGTAACTGCCGATATCAATACTTCTCTTTTTGCTTAAAATGAGTTGTCTCTAGGTATGTGAAATGAGTCACTCAAATAGGCACAATGCCTCCCACATAGAATAAAAAGATTCTCATGATTTCTCTCTACAAGACCATTGGCAACAAAGATTTATTATAACAAAACGAAGAGGTATGTATGTCATTGTTTAACTAAAGCGGAGCATGCATTCTTTATTGATTCACAAACGAACATTACCCACTTTCAAACTAGAAAGTCATTAGATAACTTACTTTTGTCATGAAAGAAAGTGAAACGGAAAATTTACAAAACGATGTGAGTTGTGTAGGAGTTTTGATTAGTCTAACTTGATATTCATCAAGGTTTAAAATCTTAGTGCCAGAATACTGTTAATCAGAAACATACAATATTCAACCTACATCACTCTCTTGTCAACCATGGCTTGTAATGATAAGAGATATCAATAGAAGGCTCTATGTGTGAGAAGTTCACAAGTTTCATTCTCTAATTCTCAACATTTAGTAATATGTTTACAAATTGATTCATGTAAATTTACAACAATCAATTAGAGTAAATCAAAGGGAATTCCTTTTCAGTAGACTTCTAGGGCTCCAATACTAAGGAATTTAAAGCCCTAATTCAACTGGATTTATGGAAAAGAAAAGAGGTAATGAACATAATTGAGTATATAATTTTTCAGAAAAAAGAAGAGATTCAAAATAAAACTTTGCTCAAGAAGAATCTCCCTCACCTCTTCGTTGCCTTCCCCCTGCTGCTGCCACCCTGGCTGCCTCCGACCACCGTCGGCCACCGTCAGCTGTCGCTCGCGATACCTGCTGTTGCCCATCCAGAGGAGGAGAGAGAAAGAGAGACTGAGAAGGAGGAGAGAGATTAAGAGGAGGTTGTATGAATTGATTATTTGATTTTTCTTGAAATTTTTTTGAGGGTTTCACTTCAAATCAAGGGGGAATATTTGGGGGAGAAATTGGGTTTCATTCTCTAGTTGGTGGGATCTGAGGAAAGAGATGAGGATGGAGAGAGATATATGAGGGTAATAATCATCCCCCTTTCTCATATAGAACCCTATAAATAAATATATTTGAATTTTATGCAATCTCTTTTTTTTCTTCACTTGCCACCTCACAATACAACTTCTCATGCTCATGGAATGATGCCACATCAATTCTAAAAATTTGATTTAGAAATAAAATATGTATAAGGTAAGTTAGTGGGGGTATAATATGTAATTGTGTACAAAATTTATACATACCAACCTATACAACCATATACACAAACATGTATACAATTTATTTTTATGATTATCCAAGTTCATTTCACTAAAAAAAATTTCCCCACTAGATATTTAAAAAAAAAATCCATTTCACACAAAATTAATTCAATCGCCACATCCGATAATTCTATTTAATCTCTTTTAATTACGGATTAGAATACTTGATCCCAAAAAAAATTGTGGCGTTACAAGATAATTTTGCGGATGTGATATCTTCCTGTCAGATGAGATTGCTATGAAGGATATTATTATGCTACAGCTCTTGCTATTGTGCACTGAGTAATTCGCCTAGCATCCGAAATCTGTAGAGATATGGAGCATTATAACTGCAGGGTTATTGAATATTTGTTCTTGTTCTTCACCAACTGAATCTTCGAAAATTTATTTATTTATTGTGCTCTCCTTTCCTATTACTGAGCACTATCAGATGCTTCAACTGGGATCTGTGTGCTCAGCTTTTTAGCTTGTGGATGAAACTGCTGACAAACATTTTTCTAGGCTTGTGGATGAAGTTGTTAGTTGGTATTGATTCGAGATATGGGCTGAAAAAGGCAGAATGGAGTGCTCCTGAATTCCTGAATCTTATAGAAGGAGCAAAACAAAATTTAGCCATTAGGTAAGTATACATTAATTGGTTTCTTGCGATTTCATTTTCTATCATGGGCTGTACATTGTTTCTATTATTGAGTCTACACTGAAGGAGGGGGGAAAGAATCTTTCCCTCCACCTTGTACATAAATTAGTTGGTTAGAGCTGCTATTTGATTCTCTATATTAATTTGGTTTTGGCAGATGCTGAGAGAAGAAATGCCTTGTGATTTTCACAAACTTGCACAAATCTCGGTTTAATGAGCCCGACTTGCCAGGTGCAGCTGTGAAATTAAAAATTGGGTTTAAATGAATTTGATATTACTTTACTGGTTTCAGACTAGATCTGTTATTGCAAGGTTTTCAAAAGATGTTTCCTTCTGTTGGTCAGAGTTTCATTCTATGAAACTTAGCTATTTAGCATTGTAGACGGGAAAGCTCTTGAGCATTCGTTTGACCTAGGTGCCAGCCACAAAGATCTGCTGACACCATTAACAGTTTTTATCCTTATGGTACCCAGCAGCAGAAAATGAGGAAGCAACAACCTGGAATGTCACCTTACCCAGGGCATCATCCAAGTTCTAAGGAAATGCAGTTGTGGCAACAACACTTGATGCTCAAACAGCAACAAGAGCTTCAGAGGCAGCAACAGTTTCAGCAACTAGATCAGGGAGCAAGGCAGCAGAATTTGCTTAGCCAAGCTGCTGCAAGACAATCAGTTGTCAATCTGATACCATCTGTTCTGAATGGCATGCCCATCAATGATGCATCTAGCTACATGCTGCCAAATGATATCATGGGTGGAGTGCCACAGACACCAAGCAGCTCTCATATGTTCACTGCTGAGAACACAAGCTGGGCACAAGGCAGATGCTCTCCAGGTACTCATGGTTCTAACAGGCTTATGCTGACAAATGACCATGGCCAAGCAATGCGTCCAGTGGGGTTTATTCCTCAACTTGATCAGTCTTTGTATGGCACACCTGTTTCGACCAGTGGAGGCTTGTTGAACCAATATCCTCAGTTCCAAGGGATACCAAATAATTTTGCTGATGTAATGGCTAAGGCAGTTAGGAACCAGTTAGAAAAGGCACCAGCACATTCTGTGCCATCAATTTTTTTCAAATGAATCAGTGTGTTCCGGAAACAGGCCTGCTTACGGGATGGTCTATCAGTTGCAGCACAGGGGTTTCAAGGGAACTTTCTGGTGCAGAGTTTAAGTAGTGGCACAATATCAGGAAACTTTCAACAAGTGAGTGATCCCCAGCAAAATAATCAGTCCCAAGAATTTCAGGATAGGCAGGATCAAGCTCGTTGGTCAAGCAATGTAGAGGAAAAGGCAGCGACTCAGGTTGGGCCTTCTCGTGGTGTGACTAGTCTAGATCCTACAGAAGAGAGGATCTTGTTTGGTACAGATGATGATGGCAATTGGGGCACTTCTTTTGGGAGCATTATGGACACAGGAGGTAATCATGCTCTTGAGGGCAATGATCAGCTTGGCACTTTCTCATCTCTCCAAAGCGGAAGTTGGAGTGCTCTTATGCAGGAAGCGGTACAAGCTACCAGCAGTGACAAAGGGTTTCAGGAAGAGATGAGTGGCTTGAGCGTCCAAAATATGGAACCATCATTTGGGAATCCTTCCACTTCAACTATGCATAATGACATTGCAAAGCACCAATCTTCTTGGGGCAACAGTGACAACTTTCAGAGTGCATCCTCTGTAAGCTTGAGGCCATCTCCTTTGTTTAATGATGCCATTTCAGGTCCGCCTTTCCCTGCTGCCGCCACTTTTCAGCATTCCCCCAGAACTGCCTATGAAGAGAATAATAGAGTACAGATTGATGCTTCCATGAGTCCTTTCAGCAGCCATCTAAAGATGAACAGGACATGCGCTTGGACCGGAGTTACAAGCAAAAAAGATTCTTGATGGTAGGCTTCAATCACAAATCCAATCAAATGATGTTCATCATGATGTTTGGTCTAAGAAAATGCCTGAGAAGTTAATTAAATCTGTAGATTCTGGAAACACGGAGTTCAATTTGCAGAATAATGGTTTCTGGATGCCGTCATCTAACATTAACAGAGAACCTGATGCTAACCTCACTGGCTGGAACAAATCTCCGGCGACTCATAGAGGTAGTACTTCGGAAGGCCTCGATAAGAACAGAACACTGTATGCTGAGAATGGTCGGAATTCGTCTACTGGAATGGCACCAGTAAAATCTGATATTGGCACTTCCCATATCTGTTCTGCAGCTTTCTCCGCATCTAACTTTGCTGCTGTCATGAATTCAAAAATTTAAATGCAAACCAGGAAACTAACCACAACACACTAAATAGTTATCATCTTGATCTTGGGAAGCATGTTGCTTTTGATTCCTTTGTGAGACCCAGAGGTGAAAATGTGGAAGCATATAAGCATCAACCACGCAAGGGACAACAAACTCAGGCTTCATCTGCGAACAGTGCTGATCCTTCTCCCTCTATGAGCGACAGCCAGACATCTTCTGGTATGTCTGGTTGGAAAAGCGTGGGTTCTCGCAGAATTCAATCCCACAATATAGAGAACTTGAGCATGAATGTGGAACCTGCTGAATCTCCAAAGGACACCGCATACTCTCAGAACATGCCCAAGTTGGTCATGCAACAATTGAAAAGTCAGGAGCAAGTTCATGTAGATAACACTCAGTTTTCTGGTCAGGGCGTTTCAAGCATGGGAAAGGTAAATATTTCTTCAATGTTTGAAAATTAAATGGCTTCTGTCTACTTCATTCTTGTCTTTTTACATGGTTTGAAGGTCTTGATGTTATTTTGTATTTCACAGGTACACTCAGCTGGCATGCAGAGAATCATTAATAGCCCAGAGGAGACACAGTATAAAGGCACAATGCCGAGGCAGACAAGGTGCCTTACAGTTTGAGCTATTGCTATATGATTGCTGTTAAATCTTTTTTTCATCTCGAAAAAATCCTTCATCCTCCCACAATGTTTTCCTGAAGCCACATTATTGGCTTCAGTCGAACCCTGACTTCTGATATATTTCTAGTATAATTCTTCGAAACCAGCCATTGCAAGGAAAAATAGGTTCTTATTCTCATTGATGGATTTAATAAAATTTGTGTGCATGTCAGAGTGCTTTTTTATGTATAATTATCTGTTATGTTAGATGCTGACTGTAGGCCTCTGTGTACCTCTGTTTTACCTGAATGCCTTCTTATCACTGCTAAGCTATGCATACTGCCAACAGAGCTTGTTTGGGCATCTTTCTTTCCTTCCATATCTTTGTAAAGTTTGACCCAGTCTGATTATTTGCAGCCAAAACATGCTTGAGCTTCTTCACAAGGTGGACAATTCAAGGGACGACAAAACTGTTGCGTGCTTTAGTAATTCTGATCTCAACACAGTGCATGATACACACGAAGCAGGAGCTGCTGATGGTTCTGGCTCGCAACCTCATCACCATCAATCTCCAGCCTCCCAAGGTTTTGGCTTACGCTTGGGCTCACCATCTCCAAGACAACAAGTTCAAAACCATGACTTGCACTCACAGTCATCATTGTGTGATTTTAACCAAAGGCAAGTGGACTCTGAGGCAGGGGATAAAGATCGGATGCAGTCAACGTCTACTGGTTCAGATTACTCTCTACATCACACTCATGAGGCATCTCAAAAGGAAAATTCAGAAGGAAGATCCAATTTTTCTGTTCAAAATTGCAAGGAGATATCCCAGTTAATTGCCGAGGGCAACTACTCAGCAGTTAATGCCTCCAATCTTTCTTATATGGGACGTCAGCTTCAACTGCAGAAACAGCAGCAACTGCTGCGACAACAGCAATTGTTGCGACGGCAGCATATCTCTAGTTTAACTGGACGTGAAGTGATCAATCAGTCTGGAAATATTACTCCTGGAAGCCATGCTGATACCGATGAACGTATTAAACAAGCTTCTCTTCTTAGACGAGCACAACTCTTTCGTGATATGGCCTTAGCTAATCAGTCTGGTCAAACATCATCGATGATTATGGCTGGGAGAATGTTACCTTTCAGGCTTGATTCCTCAGCTGATGCTCATGGACCTGGTTCACAGTTCACTTCTCATGCTATAGGACATTCCCAGCCAACAAATGCAGGATTTTATCATCTTAAAAGTTCTGCCCAGCAACACCCGTTGGTGGAAACCGGACCATCTTTACAAGCTTGTGCTAGGTCAGGCTTATCACAACAAATTGGCTTCTCAACTATGTTACAAAATGAATGGGCAAATGCATCAGTTCAACAGGTCATGTCTTGTGCCCAACCCAGAAACTCGTCTCTAATGTACCTCAGTCCATCATTCTGTCGAACAGTGATAGAGATAAACATACTGGGGCTGTGCAAATGGATGATGATCAAGGTAATAAAGGGGGGAGCGATCCCTCTGAGCTTGGTACATGTTCTCGCAATTCCCAGCAACTTACTGATGCAGATAGAAATCCAGGGGAAGAGTCCTTGCAAGGAACAGATTCTGAGAGTGGTGATGGCACCCCAAGACAGGCATTGCCTCTGAAGAACAAGAACAAGTGCCAAAGCATCAAGATAGGAACTCTGCTGTCTCCATCTCGTCCTTGGGACATCAACCTCATTATGATGTTAACAGGGGAAAACAGGTGCCCAATCTTGCCGCTTCCAACAGTGACGTTGGGCATTATGGACACACTGATCTACAGTCAAATGTTCAACAGCCTAGTTACTCACTTTTGCAGCAAATGCAAGCCATGAAGGGTGCTGATTCTCATGCAAGCACAAGGGATGGAAAGAGGCTTAAAGGAGAATATGGTTCTGATGCTTCTCACGCAGAGTGGCGGGCAGGTCAGAGATATATGTACTGTCAAAATGCAGTTTCTAGGGTTCCTCTATCTGATGACCTTGGTGCATCTTCTCACAGTGCTTTTCCCTCAGATGTGAAAATGTTAAGTTTTTCTTCCAAGGAAAATGAAGAGAAAAATGCTGAGAGAACTGGTCAGCTAGTTGGTAGAGAGTGTTTGTCCCAGAGTATATGCCTCTCTGATCAGCCTGATCTTCAAAACCAAACTCAACCTCCTATCTCCACATCAAATTTTATTGGAAGAAGAGATCATCTTTTGCTTAGTCCGCAGATGGGTCGCTCCTGGTTTGAGCAGTACAGGAAATATAAGAACGGTCAGATTATTGCGATGTATGCTGATGAGAACAGTGCAAAAGCTGTCCCTCAGCAGTACTATCCTGCTGAAGTTTCAGCAAGGATTGATAACACTACTTTGTAGAGCAAAGGATTGAAACCAGCCAGTTCGGTGCTTTGAGTCAGAGTATGTCAGCCAGCATCAGAGCCGCCAATGAATTATCTCAACCACACTTGCCATTGAGCGTCCCTGGCCATGATATGGCTATCGGGTCAAGAAAACGTAAAACTGCGACATCAGAGCTTCTACCATGGCACCAGGTGGTTGCACTTGGCGTCCAAAGACTGCAAAATATCAGGTGCTGCTCTTTGTAGCAAATTTAATTATACTCTATATGATAACAGTCATTTTCTTTCAACTTTGATGCCTTTTCCTAGCTAAGATGTTGAGCTCGAGTTTTGATTTCTAAAATAAATTTTTTTCCTGTATTTTATCCAGCTTGGCAGAGCGTGATTGGGCCCAGGCAGCAAACAGGTTAACTGAGAAGGTATTTAGACAACAGTTTCATTTGTTAGCTTGGTTACCCAATTATTTATTTTATTTTTATAACATTTGGTGAAGTCTCATCATCCTCATCTCTGATTATAGGTGGAAGCTGCATCTGAAATGATAGAAGATGGTTCATTGATTCCCCACGCAAGAAGGAGGCTCATCCTGACAACTCAGCTAATGCAGCAATTACTTCCCTCTGTGCCAGCTCCAATTCTTGCTGCCAAAGTGACTTCGGCTTATGAAATTGTGACATACTTTCTTGCTAAATCAGCTCTAGGAGATGCATGCAGCCTGATCTCTTGTTCAAGTGGTGATTCTGGTGAACATTTAGACAGTGAGAATAGGTAAATATGGACATCACAATTCACGGTGATGCATAATCTTCTAATTGTAGGGTACTGTATACTTTTCTAGCATAGATATGTGCATTCTTATAATTTTCCACCTGCAGAGGTTTTATGGTTGGGTGTTTGACTTCATAATTGTAGTCGTGGATACATCTTATTTCTTTAAGTATATGTATGTTCTACAGATGCTTATGTTTTTTTCCTCATCTTTTTAAAAATTTATCCAGGACATCTAAAAAGCAGAAGACTTCTGAGAGGGCTAGTGAAGTTATTTTCTCAAAACTTGTGGAAGATTTTATTGAAAGATCAACTAAACTGGAAACTGATTTTTCAAGGTACGGATCCAACTCATTCTCATAAAAAATTAGTCTCTGTTTGTATTGAATTTATTATTCTTGTTATAAATGCTATTAAAGGCTGCTCTAGTTGTACTGCAATTAGTTTCTTGTTATATGCATATGTTTGGACTTTTTCGTTCAGTCAATGTGAAATTACTTTTTTTTTTTTTTATGTTGTTAGTGATATTTCCTTATCATCATATAACATTTTCATTGATAGAGGATCATTAATAGGCATCCAAGATCTAGTTAGCCTTCTGAGTTACTACGCCTGACCTTTTGGTTTACACTTCTGTTGATCCACCTTCTATCATAATTTTTTTTCCCGCTTCAGTCCATTGGAAATATTTCTATCCATTTAGTGTCAAGTTCAACTATATTGCTTGTTAGATACTTCACACGTTAGGTCTAGTGTTGACTATGTTGTTTGCGCGATCTAACATCCATGCTAGGGATTAGGGCCCACCATTGAATATAACATGCATTAGTTATCTTCAAGGTTTTGAGCCAAGAAATGTCTTCTTGAATTCTCTCTTTAAATATTGATTATCATTTTTGAGATTCTTCTTGTCTTCTTTGTATTAAGGATAATATTCATAAGAAAATAGGGCACAATTTGGCAATTAGAGAGTATGAGTAAGAATTATGAGTTTTAAGAGAGGCACATTAACAAGAGTGGGGTTGTGGTTTTAGCTGTTTTGTATCTTGTAGGAGTAAGGTTATTTTATGTGGGGTTGTAGTGGGTTGCTAACTCATGATTTTTTGCTTGAACTACAATTTTTGGCTAGAGTTAGTGATGTAAAACAATTTGAATCACAATCACCTTCAAATTGGGAATTAGGGTTTAAAATTTGAATTAGGTATCTGGATAGAATTTTGGGCTTCATACCTCTCGCACAGGCTTCACAACCAAAACTCAAGAGCAAAATCTCAAGAATTTTAACTGAAAAGTTTGTAAATGTTTAATCATTCAATAATAATCTAAAGAGAAGTCTTCAGCAGTGTTTTAAAAAACCCGTTTTATAACCCGTTATAACTCGTTATATAACATAACGCTGACCAATCGTTATGTAACAGGTCTAAAAAACACAATGTTTGATAACTATGGTTATTTTGCTCATAACTTACGTTACGTTATTAATGTAACGCACTGAAACCTACGTTACGGTATCGATTTTTTATAATCTCATATTCTCTCGGTCTAGGGTAAAAAAAATCCCCCAAATTCGCTCGCTTGCTCATCCTCTCTGCAACATTGTCGTCGTGTCCTCGTCGGCGCCGAGAAGAAGACATACCTCTGATCGACAGCAAAAGAAAAAGACCTACCTCTGAGGGATATCCGTCGTAGTGGTTCTCGTTGGTGTCGTCTCCAAGCGGTGGTTCTCCATCTCCAAGCACAGGTAAGCTCTTTCTCCCCAATCTCTCTCCCCCCAATCTCTCTCCGCTTTCTCGCCCCGATAACCCTCTCTGAAATCGGGAGAGAGAGCAGAGAGATCGGGAGGGGGAGAGAAAGCAGAGAGAGATCGGGGAGGGGAGAGAGTAGAGAGAGATCGGAGAGAGAGCAGAGAGATCAGGGATAAATATCGGAGAGAGTGAAGGACAAGGAGGGTTTAATTGAATAGCATATTGTAGATTGAATTATGAATTATAATGAATAACATAACTAAAAATTATAAATTATGATTGAATCATGAATTGTTGTAGATTGAATTATGCGTCTGTGTAGATTGAATAGCCTGATTAAAAATATGAAATATAATGAAATATGTGAATCATATTGTTATTTGTGTAGATGAAATTATGAATTATAACTTGTGAATGTGAAAAATTATTCTGATACTTGCTAAAAATTGTTGTGAGACTTGCTAATGTTTTGATATTTTTTTAGAATTTTTTAAATTATTTTCTTATTTATAAAAAATCTTAAATATAGTATATATATTTATTTTTATTAATTAAATATTAAATCGCGTAACCTACGTTATGCGTTACGTTATAACCTATATTAACATAACAGAAGAAAAACGTTATCATTACGTTATCGTTATTTTAAACATTGGTCTTCAGGCCTTTCTATAGTCTTAAGAAAAAACGATGTGGTACTAAACACTCATATAAAAGCAACACCACTAAAGTAAATAAACTAAAATAAAAATAGCTAAAATCAAAGAAATGCAGCACGGTGTTTTCTGGATCTAGAATAGACTCGATCAAAACCCTCATCATTTCCCTCGGGGTGCGGAAAACTCGACCCTGACGACTGTGCGATGGGAAGCTGCTGCTGGCTGTGGTAATGCTCCAGTAGGTCGGAATCAAGCTGTAGGAAATCCTCTTCAGTAATCCAAGAATTCTTTGATCCAGGTCTTACTTTTCACTTAATAAGATAACATTGTGTTCCTTTGTCTCTAGTAGAGACAATCTGATCATCCAAAATAGAATTAATATTTTTTGCTGCAATTTTAAAGGAAGTGGAAGTAGTGATGGCTCTTAGAAAGAAGGCCCTAGGTAGACTCATCCACAAATGGATCAGAAGGGGTATTAAAAGTACCTCTATATGGAACCAAATTCTCAGGATTAAAAGCGCAACTAATGCTAAATCTGGTGGGGGTCCACCACATAGGTATTTGAATTGATCCTCTTGAGGATTTGAAATGGTCCTGGCTTTACGCGTGTAATTTCTTCACTGTTTTCGGACCATCACATAGTCATCGATATTAAATGTTCTTATTTTGCGGTGTAAATTAACAAAAACTTTATAATCAACATTACTTTTCATTATTTTTTCTTTGATTTTCTCATGTAACGCACGTATATGAGATGCGAATGCAAATGTAGAATTCGATACCTTAGAATGATGATGAGCCATGGGAACTAAATCAATTGGTTGTCTAGATTTAAAATCAATTACAATCTCAAATAGACTAAGACCTGTGGTCCTATTGACAAAATTTTGTATGCAAATTCCGTCATATGCAAGATTAGATCCCAAGTCTTCAAATTTCTCCATGAGACACCTAAGAAGATTTTTTAGGATCTTATTAACTACCTCAGTTTGCTCATCAGTTTATGGATGAAAGACTGTCGAAATTTCAGTTTGGTTTCCATCTTATGTTACAATATTTGCCAGAAACAGCTACCAAATTTAACATCTCTATCTGACACCATGATCTTAAGCAACCCATGCAGTTTGACGACATGATCAAAGAAAATGACAGTTACACAAGATGCATAGGAGGTTTTGGAACACAGAATGAAGTGAGCCATATTGGAGAATTTGTCAACCACTATTAAAATAGAGTTACATCTTTTCTGCATTTTTGATAATCCTAGCATAAAATCTAAGTTCACATTTTATCAAGAGCAACTGATTAACGGGAGAGGAGTGTAAGGACCGACAATCTGTTTTTTTGTTTGGCCAGTTGGCAAGTGCGATACTGACCAACGATCTTTGCAACATCTCTTTTCAAGCTCGACCAGTAGAATTTATGCTCAACATGCTCAATCGTCTTGTTCTGGCTGAAATGTCCAACCAAACTCCAACATGCATTCCCAAGAGAAGAAATCCTTGAGGGACGTACGAGGAATATATAGCTACAGAATCTAAGTAGATATCCTCCTTGTAACAAAAATCATCCATCTCTCGAACAGAACTGTCCCATAACATGAGATATTTCTCCAAAGTCGGGACATGACTTATGGTCCTCTCTCAATCTCTCGAACCCTGTCACTTCTGCGCTCATAGCTATCAAAATTATCACTCGTCGGCTAAGCGCATTAGCGACCTTGTTCTCAACTCTCGCTTTGTGCTTGAGGACAAATGTGTAATCCTGGAGGAATGTCACCCACTTGCTATGTTTTGCGTTTAACCTCTTTTAAGAGTTGACGTATTTAAGCACCTCATGATCCGAATACAGCACAAACTCCTGCGCTTGCAGAGAATGTCTCCAATAGCGCAAAGTCTACATTGCTGTGAATTCGGGGGCGTCCCCCACGACCGGATCGACGAGGCGGCGCAGCGGAAATGAACCACAGGGTCTATTAAGGGAACGGGAAGAAGATATTCCAAAGTAGACAGAAAGCCAATACACAATGTAACGTGGTTCCACCGATCAAACAGATCGTGTGTACGTCCACGAGAGAAGGGGAGAAATTTTATTAAAATTTTGGGGGAGTACAATAAGAATTACTTACGCCTCAAGTTGAGAAGCACTTGATGGCTGCCAAGAACAACGAACCCTCGTGGCTAAGCTTCTCTCACGAATTTCTCACTTAGATGAATTACATCTTTGGGAATTACAAATTCATTGCATTACATTGAAGGCCACCCCTAAAGGGTTATTTATAGACTATATAATTCTCCTAATACTAAACAAACTTCATCAATACGAACAATCACTGTCTCAGAATAAAAGAAACCCGAATCTAAATCAAATCTGGAAACAGATCTAAAAAAGAAAAGTGCCAGACCCGACATTAGTCGACTAGGCCCAGGGTACTAGCCGACTAATACTAGTCGACTAGGCCCAAATACTAGTCGACTACTCTGACAAGATTCGAAACCTTAACTCTGTTGGCCAAACTAGTCGACTATATAAAGTATTAGTCGATTAATTCATGTGATTAGTCGATTATACTCAATATTAGTCTACAGGTACTGTGCACAACTCCTTGTGCACGTCCGTTTTTTGATCTCTGAAGTTTTGTCTACCTTCACAACGTATTCCAGTCATGGTTCACAGTCGCGGTCTCGGCCGTCAACTCGGCGGGCACTGAGACGGATCGGTCTCGGTGACTCGGATCGGCATCGGGCGATACGCGCAAAACGCTACATAGAAAGCTAAAAAATTCTGAAAAAATCACGATAAATCTTAAAAAAATGTAGACATCCACATTCATGTATCACATGTCCAAAATATATCACGTAGCACACTAAACATAAAGCGAAAGTATAAATACACGCGTCGGGTAGAAGCATATCAAAATACATGCACAATATAGTAAATTGAACTAACTATATTCTTAAATACATGCTAATATAGTTATTTCCACATTGAATTGCGATGAGGCACAAAATTATCATCATAATGCCGAATCGACCGAGTCAATTCCGATTCTAGGCCTAGTCAGTCTCCTCTGAGTTGAGTCGACCGACTCGTGACTCGGACTCGTCTCGGAGTGGGCCGAGACGGATACGACTCGGCCGACTCGTCTCCGACTCGTCTCCGACTCGGCCGAGTCTTTGAACCATGATTCCAGTCACAAATCCTAACAAACTCCCCTTGACTCGAATACGTTTAAGTCAAAAATAGCCATCATGTTCCATTGCTCGCATCCACGCATAATTGAACTTGACTTTATCTCCATCTCACTCCCTCTTCTCCATAACCCCTTCATGGGGCTCACAACTTGATTAGGTCGAATAAGTTTAGGTCTAACTTGAACTTTATCACCCAACGATCTTCTTGATTCATGCATGATTTATGAGAATTTGTTCTACCATAAGAGTAACGATCTGGACTCTTGTTGCGCGCCTAGTCCCAATCTCTCTTCGGGGTACAACTGAACATCAGAGTTTGAAACCATTGTAGTTTCTGATTGTTCCACAACCACCGCTTTTGAAGCCGATGATAACCGCAATCCACCAATTGTAACTTTTGAGTTTCGCAACATATACACTTTGGCGACATGTTCGGCCTGAAACTTCACATGGCCTCTTTGGAGACTTCTATAAGATCACCTTCAACTGAAACTGAACCCTTTTAGGCTCCAATAGAGATGAGATTGTATCTTGAGTCAGGAACATGACGAACGCCTTGAAGAGTTGTGATGCATCTATCATGAGATGGAAACTTAATTGTTTTTTCGCCAATCGGCTTGCTTGTACTAGAATTTCCACGTAGACCTCTCTCCCTTGAACCGAAGGGTATGAGGAGAATATCTTCTTATTGGAACTGATGTGCTATGAACATTCAGAGTCAATAATTCATTTATCTTTGTTACCAACTGATATGCCTATAACAGATGGAACTTCGCACTATTCTTCATCTTCTCCAATCAGTTCAGTGACATTAGCATTGGGTTGTTTCTTCTTTCGAAGCCAACAATTAGCTCTAATGTGCCCCTTCTTGTGACAGTAGTTGCTCGTCAAACTCCTATGTTTTGAGTTACCTGTGGAATTTCCATTATTACTCCTTTAAATAATGAACTTGCCTGAAATCATCATGATGAGACTCACCCGTCAACTGGGTGTCAAGTTGGTCCTTGTTGAGCAGATGCCTCTTAACCTCATTGACCTTGATTGTTGACTTGTCTCCATAGATGATAGCGTCCCTAAAGCTCTTATATAAAGAAGGTAAAGAACAAAGTAATAGAAGTGCTTGATCCTCATCTCTTATCTTAACCTCTATCTTATCTTAGATCATTGATAATAGAGGAAAATTTTGCAATATGAGACTTGATAGGTGTACCTTCATGCATGCGAAGAAGAAAGAGACGCTGCGTCAGAATCAACCGTTTCGCCGATGACTTCTTTAGATAGTGATCTTGAAGTCACTCTCACACGAGGATGCTGATTTTTTCGTAGAAAACTCATTCAATACTTCGTCCGCCAAGCAACGCTGAATAGCCGTTAAGGCTTTCTCATCCAACTCCTGCCAAATTTCTTCCGTCATGTATTGAGACTTTTCTCTCTCCCGTGTAGTGCTTTCTTCAACCCGCTCTGGGTAAGGATGACGTTCATCTTAATCTGTCACATGCTGAAATTGATGACACCATCGAACTTCTGAATATCAAACTTAATCGCAGACATCTTCAAGTTGACTTTGCTCTGATATTAATTGTTGTGAATTCAGGGGCACCCCCACGACCGGATCGACTGGGGTGGCGCAGCAGAAACGAACCACAGGATATACTAAGGCAACAAAAAGAAAAGAAGAAGATATTTCAAAGTAGATAAAAATCAACACACAATATACGTGGTTCCACCGATCAAACAGATCATGTGTACGTCCATGAGAGAAGGGGGAGAAAAATTAAAACTTTGGGGGAGTACAATAAGAATTACTTACATCTCACACTGAGAAGATTTCAAGCCTTTGATGGCCGCCAAAAATAGGAACCCTTGTGGCTAAGCTTCTCTGAATATCTCACCGAGAAGAATTACACATTTAGGAATTACAAATTCATTTGATTACATTGAAGGCCACCCAAAAGGGGTTATTTATAGACCACAGGACTCTCCTGGTCCCAAACAAACTTCATCAATACGAACAATCACCGCCTCAGAATAAAGGAAACACGAACCCAACTCGAATCTGGAAACAGATCCAAAAAAGAAAACTGCCAGACCCGATATTAGTCGACCAGGCCAGGGTACTAGTCGACTAATACCATGTGTTAGTTGACTAGGCCCAAATACTAGTCAACTACTCTGATAAGATTCGGAACACCAACTCTCTGTTGGCTAACCTAGTTGACTATACAAAGTATTAGTCGACTAATTTATGTGATTAGTCGACTATACCTACTAGTAGTCGACTGGTACTGTGCACAACTTTTTGTGCACGTTCGTTTTTTGTCTACCTTCACGACGTATTCCAGTCATAAATCCTAACATACACACAACCGCATAAATTTTTTACTATATGCGGAGTATCGCTGTCGGGCGTCATTTGACTTCTCACTGAAATAGGCAATGGGATGATTCTCCTGACTCAGCATACCACTATCGCAAGCCTTGATGTCACATGTTACTTCAAAAACCTTCGAAAAATCCGGTAGACGCAGCATAGAAGCTTTAGTCATTAACCTTTTCACTTCCTTAAAAGCTTTGGTGGCCATATGAGTCCACTGAAATCCCTTATTCTTCAAGCAGTTAGTTATTGATGCCATAATAGCGTTAAAGTTCTTTATGAACTGACGGAAGAAAGTGGTTAACCCGTGAAAACTTCTGACTTCTTTAATTGTCCGGGGTTGTGGCCACTCAGTGATTGCTTTCACCTTCTCAGGGTCCGCATAAACAACCTCGAATGAAGCTACTAATTGTAGGAAGATAACCTTATCTGTACAAAAAGTATATTTGATGAGTGACGAACAAAGAGGGGGATAATTGGGAGCAAACACTAGAAAATCTCAACGTTGAATTTATAACCCACAAAAATTATTGGGACTCTCTCCCTTGGGTATCTCACCTAAAAGCATATTGGCTATACAAAAGCTTAAACAAGTATGTTTCATTAATCATCAACTGAGAATCTCCAAAGCAGTCTTTATCTTTTATAGGCTTACATCACATGAGAACTTTCACCACAACTAATGTGGGAACAAGATAAAATAAACTACTACACTAACAAACTTAAACAAATTAAAGATAAGATAAACCAACTACATAACCAACTAAAACTAAAGATAAAATAACCCAACTACATAACCAACTAAAACAAACTAAGATAAAATAATCCAACTATATAAACCAATAAACCAAACTAAGATAAAATAAACCAACTACATAACCAACTAAAACAAATTAGATAAAATAAATCAACTACATAACCAACTAAAATAAACTAAGCCATTAGATGATCCCATCATTTCCCCGAGGTTGGGAAAAAACTCAACCCTGTCAAGTGCAGATCTCCCTGGCTCTCAATCTGGTCATGATGGTGGTCGTGGAGCCGACATTCGTTCATCGAGTCTTCATCAAGGTGGTGGTTGTGTTGAACGGCGGCGACAGAATTGGAAGATGTTGGCGGCATGAGATGATGATGATGGAGTTGGTGGTTGGAAGAAGGCAATGATAAATAGTGGCGATGAGCAGTGCCGTGTGTAAATTTTGACAATTCTCGGCTGATACTATTTTTGATGCAGAAATTGTCACCTTGAGATTTTGGTAGAGAAAATTATGAATTTAGCTCTGATACTAAAATAATGAGGGACGAATAAAGAAGAGGGATAATTGAGAACAAACACTAGAAAATCTCAACCTTGAATTTGTAACCCAAGAAAATTATTAGGAGTCTCTCCTTAGGACATCTCACCCAAAAACACTCTGCTACACAAAAGCCTAAGCAAATATTTTTCATTAATCATCAACTGAGAATCTTCAAAGCACTCTTTGCATTTATAGGCTTACAACACATGAGAACTTCCACCACAACCAATGTGGGAACAAGATAAAATAAAGTAGCTACACTAACTAACTTAAACATACTAAAGATAAGATAAACTAATTACATAACCAGCTAAAACCAACTAAAGATAACCCAACTACGTAACCAACTAAATAAATTAAGATAAAATAACCCAACTACATAACCAACTGAAGTAAACTAAGATAAAATAAACCAATTACATAACTAACTAAAGCAAGCTAAGTTAAAATAAACCACTACATAACCAACTAAAGCAAACTAAGCCAGTAGATGTTCCCATCAACACTTTTTCGGGTTTGCATAAAATTTCTCAGTCTTGAGTGTGCGAAGGACTTGCCTTAGATGGTCCATATGTTGCTCCTGAGTTCGGCTGTAAATCAATATATCATCAAAGTACACCACTACAAATTTATCTATAAATGGCTGAAACAGTTGAGTCATCACTCTCATGAAAGTGCTAGGAGCATTGGATAGTTCAAAGGGCATAGCCAATCATTCATATAGCCATCCTTGGTTTTAAATGCAGTTTTTTCATTCATCCCCTAGCCGAATTCTAATTTAGTGATACTCATTCTTAAGATTAATCTTAGAGAATATTGTGGCACCTGACATTAAATCCAGCATATCGTCAAGACGAGGAATGGGAAAACATTACTTGACAGTGATTTTGTTGATTGTACGGCTATCCACACACATGCGTCATGTGTCATCTTTTTCTAGCGTAAAAAATGCGAGAACTGTACATAAGTTCAAACTCTCTTTGTCACACCCTTCTTCTCAAAATATACAATAGTGGTTATGCGACTAGAGTTGACGACACATATACGCGAGAAAAATACCCTACGTATACGCGCTAAGCCTCAGTACAGAAGAATAGACACAATTTACATAATTACTCCAACAATAAATAAGTACAAGAATACCTGCAAAAAGGGTTAGTGAATACGATAGATATAAAAAGAGGAATAAATATTGAAATGCTGACAAAATAATAAAAATACTTATGAATAATAAAGATGGTGGCTTTCTTAATAATATCCTGTGCAGTGTCAAGTACTACGGTGACTTGAATCTCCAACCTGGGCATGCAAACTCAGGGTCGTCAGAAAACGACCTAGTAAGTGGTAAAATGAGGGAAGTAATATATATTATAGTAGTATAATCATGATAATATGTAATACATGTTTAACTAACAGTGATACAATATAATTATACTAACAATCAGTATATATATATACAAGGGTTATTTTAGTATTATAGAATTATCAATGCTAGCATGTTAGAACGGTGTCACCTCTACGATATTATCCAATTATATAACATTAATATCAATTAATTTTATCAAAAAGATTCCAATATATATATCACCTAAATTTATCATGTTATGTTAATATAATCAATAGGAGTTATGTTATTTATTTTCAATATGTGGAATAAGATATTATATTTAGTAATATACCAATAAAATCAAATTATTTAAGTAACATATATTAAGTTTTATTAGTTTATATTTTTGGTTAAACTAATGGTAACAGTAGCATGTGATTAATATGAATATTTATACATGAAGTATGCAGAATAAACATGCCATCGTGAAGAAAATACATGAACAGAGAATACATGAAATTCAGAGTATACATGTACATGAATAGTGTCTGTGGTGAATAGAGAAAGTGTAAAGTATGCATGTGATATGGTGGTAGAAAATATAGCAAGAGTATAACATGTATAAATGGACAATGATATACATGTATCGAGCATGTAATGTGATTTATACAATAATAACAATCAGTATCGCCTAGTATTTTTAATTAATATCTTTCAGTGTCCCATACCACAGTTCATACCGGAGCCCGTACTCCAGACGAACCCATCTGAACATGGCATACAAGTACCATTATCTGAACGAGAGAATGACTAAATAACAAGCGTTCTCGATGTCACTATTATTTATATTGTTCTATTATGTTTTGGAAACCCAATGGTCAAGGAGCTCTCAGTGTTCTAAATATCCCCGATATAACCCGATATTGCACCGATATTGCGTTTACGGCACCTAGCCGCAATGATTTGCCACATCTAAACCGATATAGCATTTTTCATCCAAAATCGCCGATAAATAAGCATGGACCCGATATTATCGGCCGCAATTTGAGCGATTTTGGAGCCGATATAGCGTTTTACACCCAATTTTCAGGTTAGGTATTTGGGTAATTCGAGTGATGTGACAATGTGACATTTTTGAAGATTCTACACTTGGATATGATTATGGATTCATAGGCTTAATGTAAGTTATCGAGTTAAGTATATCTTAAACATATAAGTATGATGTTTTATGTAGATTTATATAATTTATGCATATATTATCTTATTGAGATGCGATTTAAGACAAGAAGATATGTATATTACAGTCTGATTTTGATATCCGATTTTTAAAATATCCCCGATATATCCCTGATATATCCCCATCTCCGATAAATTTTTCCGACCGATGTGGCTGCTGTGGCCGCCATTTAGAACACTGGGAGCTCTAATCGGGTGGGTGTATCCCGTGTATACCCGGGATCATGGCCTAAAATAGACCCCTGACTGCTGGGACCAGAGCCAGCCCGCTAAGACGAAACAAGTAACGAGAAACAGGAAGGTAGCCAGCACTACCATGTCCCCTGCAGTAGGACTAATATGGATCATGACATTCACCCGATAATAACCATCAAGTCTCCCCCATCCCCATGTTATATTTATTATATTTAAACTGTGTAGTGTATCAGGAAAAAGAATAGTGCATGGTACAATCAGTGTTTTAAATGTCGTCCGACATTTCCAAAATGTCGGCCGACATTTTGTTTTCAAGCCTTCACCGCCACGACATCCCCACCCGCATTTGAAATGGCGTTTTTGAAAAATGTCGGCCGACATTTCGGGGAAAATCCGATATGTCAGCCGACATTTTCCCGAAATGTCGGCCGACATTTTGGGAAAAACCCAATATGTTGATTGGTCTTAGAAGTTGGAACAATTGAGAAATTTTAACAATAAATTAGTGAATATATGCAAAATGTTTAAGTTAATTATACATATCCTAAACATTTATATAATTTTGCATAAGTTGTGTATGTATTATCTTGATAAGAATTTTTAAATTACATTATTTAAGACATCTAGGATATATATTTGTTATCTGTCATGACGTCCGAAATTTACTAAATGGCCCCGAAATATCTCCGAAATTCGAAATCCGACATCCGATTACGACATCCGACATTTCCCTGATATCCGACATTTAAAACACTGGGTACAATACGGTAATATGACATGAGCTTTGTTGATATCAGGAAACAGAAAACAAAAGACATGTGATTCTAGAGGTGGCCCTTGGGGTTTAGATCCATGTGGCACTTAGTTCCACACGTCGCATATCGACAACACTCATGTCGAGTAACAGGAGCATCACATCGATATTAATAACATGAAACAGTCATGTAAAAGAAATACAAGAATATCCATGTAACATGAATATTGATCCATGCAACATAAATATAAAAACAATCAACGCATGTATACAGGTGAATTTATTTAACAGTGAGATGCTAATGAAATAATATATCTAATATAACACATGATTCGTGTAACAAGTATACAAGTACATGAAATAAGAGTGTTCAGTGTAACAAGTGTCTTCATGAAATAACAGTGTCCAGAATGCTAGAGCGTTGTGTAACGATGATATTAGCACATGAAATAATAGTATTCGTGTAACAATAATACAAGTACATACAGACAGTGTCTAGTGTATTAATGATTATTCAGGTAATGGTGACAGTGTGAGGGACATGAATATATGTCAATGTATCTATAAATATATTAGTATTTAGTATATCACTTTTCTGTTATTGTGATCGATATCATGAAGGAATTATAAACAATTATTTATTTTCAAATTCTTCACAATCATTTTAATAATTATTAGTTTATTATTTTAGAATGTCGTTATCAATATTCCAATAATCACTTATTAGCAATAAATAACTAATTCATCTATTTTATATATTAAATTAATAATCACAATTAAATATTATCTTATTACACATGTTTATAAAGTACTCACACATTTTTAATTATCATGATTTACTATTTACATGACTTATTGATCAATAATTACAATTTGTTAAATAAATCAATAACTTAATTCAATTTCTCATGATGAAATATAATTTATAAAATAAAAACACTCACATAGTTAGTACAAGGATGTAGCTCATCTTTTTACGATCGCAACGGCTCGAGAATCATCCAAATCGGCTCCGAATGGTTAAGATATCGCCTGAACGCTAAAATCATTAAATAGGTTAGATACGTAATTTATAATGTTTAAAATATAATAACTATTATTTAATAGGGGTTTTATGCAAAATTTACCTTTCATAGTGGGTTGGGTTTTGGTTCACTGTTGGGTTCAGATTCAAAAAATGAAACCCAATAACTTAAGTTGTACATGGGTTTTAGGTTAATGGGTAATGGGTTAATGGGTTGGGGTTTAGATCCATTGTGAGGAGAGAGAATGAGAGAGAATGAGAGAGAGAAAGGGGATGCTGTGAGAGAGAGAAATTGAGAACCAAGGAAAGGAAAGACAGAAAAAGAAGGGAAAGAAGGAAAGACAGAAAAAGAGAAAGGAGAGAAGAGTATTAGAGGGAGTGAAAAGGAGAGAGGGAGGAGGTGCGCCAGCCAGTTGGTAGGCGGCGCCGGCGGCCAAGGGATGGCCGGCGGTGGCCAGGCCAAGGGATGGATAGAGAAAGAGGTGGCCGGTTGAATGGTTGATGATGGTGATGTTGGAATTGATGGTGTTGGGGAAGATGGGTAATGGAGTAGATGTTGATGGAGATATGGGTGGTGCGAGGTGATAGGATTGGGTGGTAGAAGTGTTAGATGGTGATGGTGGTGGTTGAGTTGAGAGGGTGAAGAAGATGGAGGAGGTGGTAATTTGTGAAAATTAGTGGGGTAAACGGGAGGAAGGAGGACTGGAGGGTTTTGTAATGGTTGCCGAGTTGTGGTCTCGTCGTGGATGGCCGGCCGGTGTTAAATCGATGGTGGTGATGGCCGGTTAGGAGAGGGAGGTGGTTGGGAATTAAAGGAGAGGAGAAATTAGAGAGGTTGAGAGATTAGAGAGAATAAGAGAATGTGGGAGTTATTAATTAAGGAAGAGAGTGAGGAAATTGGTGGCTTGCTAGGGAAGGAAAAAGAGGAAGGCCGAGGAAACGCAGGGAATTGGAGGAGAAGAAGAAAAGAAAAGAAAAGAAATTATTTAAGACTTGATGACATTGATGAAGACTTGACGGCGGAACTCAACGGTGGTGAGGACGAGGTATCTGATCAGTGGTGGGGAGTAGTTATCAGCGATCTCAATCGAATTCGGCGAGTGGTCTCGTGATGCCGACAGGACCTGGTGGCGACGAATCAGCAATGCGGTGAGGATTGGAGTTTGGGATTTGATCGATGTTGACGGTGAGGATTGCAAACGATGACGAATCGACGATGCGGGGGGGGGGGATGTCGACGACGGTGATGCAGTCGAGGACTGATTCTGAGGTGGTGTGCGATGGTGGAGGATGTCGAGGTGGCAGGGATGGTTGTAGATGATTGGTGGCAGGTGTTCTGAGCTCGTCGGCGAGGTTGTTGGCCGTGGTGGTGACTGGATGGGGAGGAAGAAAAAGGAGATGATGAGGTGTCTATTGAGAAGATAGGGAAGTTGAACATGAGGAGGTTGTTGAGAAAATGGGGCACTGCGTGTGAGGGCGAGGGCAGAGAGGGAGGGTTTGTGGCGGTGGTGCAGCCAAGGAGAGGCGACATCAGAATTTTAGGGTTAGCGTGTTGGATGCCGTGGAGAGTAGGAGAAGACAGAGGAATAGTAACTTTTTGTTGGTATTTACGTGGCGGATTTTGAGGGTTTTTTGGAACAGTAGAATTTTCTCTTGTTTTTTTTTGACTAGATCTAGGGTTTGGAGATTTGAGCTAGAATTTTGGGGAATAGAGAGAGAGCTAGGGTTTTTTGGATTTTTTTTTTGGGGGAATGGATCTAAGAAAAAATTGAAGGGATTGGGACCAAATACCAAATTGATTTAAAACAATCTGAATCACGATCACCTTCAAATTGAGAAATTAATAGAATTTTGAGCTTCACACCTCTTGCACGGGCTTCATACTCAGAACTCAAGAGCAAATTTCAATAATTTTAACTTGAAAGTTTGTAAATTTTTAATTTTCAAGAATAATCTAAAGAGAAGTCTTGAGGCCTTCTATAGGCTCTACAAAGAGTACTTCTGGGAAATAACTGATGTGGTACTAAACGCCCACATAAAAGAAACACACCAAAGCAAATAAACTAAAATAAAAAAATAGTGAAAATCAAAGAAATGCAGCACGCTATTTTCTGGATCTAGAATAGACTAGATCAAACAATCGTCTCAGCGGTGTGATGCCCTCATCAGTTAGGAGTAAGTGGGTGGTTTTGCATGGTTTCAAGATACCTCCAAGTGCCATTACATGGCAATTCGTAACCTTTTTAGGCTGTTTGGTAAGAGTTAGCAAGAATTAACCTTTCTCTTGTTACCAAACACACCTAAAGGTAATTTACGCAACAATGTCAAAGAAAATAAATATTGTGACATATAAATCTTTTATTTTTTTTATTTTTTTGTGGGGGGGGGGGGGAGGTGGGGTGGTTGCCTATGGGGGTCTTGATCTTGAAAAATTCTCAAGTAAATTCGAACCATGA
Organism: Agave tequilana; assembly: GCA_038442645.1. Classification (NCBI taxonomy): domain Eukaryota; kingdom Viridiplantae; phylum Streptophyta; class Magnoliopsida; order Asparagales; family Asparagaceae; genus Agave; species Agave tequilana. Next base: position 17,362 of record JAVJIF010028181.1, on the reverse strand, counting down.
GAAAATTTAAATTTCCTGTGCTTTTGATATGGTTCGTGTGGATGGCTATTTTCAGTTGAGCAGCACGTCTTAAGAAAGAAAATTCCATTCAGGCTTCTTTGAGTAGTTAGATTTGTGATTCATTTTCCATTTTAATTTCAACTTTTGATTTATGGTCTAGTCTTTCATCTTTTACATATACATTTTTTATTTTAACTTATAATTTAAGGGTCTAGTCTTTCATCTTTTACATATACATTTTTTTAATACATTTTTTATTTTAACTTATAATTTAAGGTTCTAGTCTTTCATCTTTTATATACATTTTTTTATTTAACTTATAATTTAAGGGTCTAGTCTTTCATCTTTTACATATATATATATATATATAATATATATATATATATATATATATATATATTAATTTGGTAATGCCTGATTTCATGGGTAGGTCCTTTTTTCCCATTGAGGATGAGAGTCGAGGAAAATAAGGATGTTAGTGCAGGGAGAGTGGAGATAAAAGCTTGATGGTAGAGTTTTTTAACCATCGGAAGAGATAGTGCAGAGATCGGAGTTCAAAAGGAGCGATAATGCAGTCCATATGCAGGCCAGACCAGCAGGCCGGCCGACCGCCCGGTCGACCGGCATGCACAACAACGGCTCGGTCGACTACTTGGTCGACCGCATCGACTGTCACACACCATGTTTCTGTTGGCGACGGTTGACCGACCGATCGACCGGTCGACCGACGGACGGATCTGCTTCTCTTATTGGGATTCTGACTTGTTTTTGATTAACAATTGTGATTTTTAAACTCTAGGATTCTCTGGCTATAAATTAACGGGTAGAGCCCTCATGAATTATAACCTGAAACAAACCTGTAATTGATCATAAATCAATAAGATCTCTCCCTTGTCCGGACGTAGGCAAATGCCGAACATCGTTAAATATTGTGTTTGGCTCTCTCTTGTTTATTTGTTCTTGTCTTTTGGTACTTCTCTGGTGCATCCCTCTGTTGGTTTGGGTTCCTCATCGGTTGTTGCCCGGCATGCGCAACATGTAGTATCAGAGCATCTCAGGTTCTTCGTGGGATTGTGTGTTGATTCCAAGAGCATTGGTGGCTGTTTGGCAGAGATCGTGTGTCGATTTTGGAGCAGCGTTGGGACTGTTTGTGGGATCGTGTGTCGATCTCAGAACAGCGTTTGAATTGCTCAAGGAATCAAATTTTGTGGAGTAGATCGTTTCTGAAACTCTCCTAGGGTTTCACTTTGAGATAAATATTCTATCTTTATCTAGTTTTTTGATCTAATTCTGCTTGTTTTCCGCATTGTTTTGAGGAATCTATTGAGAAGATGGCTAGAGATAGTACATTTACGGTGAAATTTAAGAATTCCACATCCATTGAAGATTGATTTGGTGAAGTTGATGGTAAGAACAACTTTAGGATGTGGAGATGTAAGGTGATGGATGCATGATGGGCATCAAACCTCGAAAAGACTTTACGGTTGGAGCAAAACCCTGAGGCTACTTCTGAACAGGATTAGGATAAGATGAATCGAATGGCGTGTGGTCTGATTAGGTCTTGTTTGACACAAGACATCAAGTATCACGTGTTACATGAAACATCTGCAAGGCAGTTGTGGAAGATCCTAGAGAAGAAATATCTGATAAAAGCATCAGTCACGGTTGCAATTGAAAGATGAGGCTTTATTGTTTCCAGATGAAGAGAGGACTCTCCATTGATGAACACATGAATAACTACACCAAGCTTCTTACAGACTTAGTTAATGTGGATGTGAAGATCAAAGAAGAAAATAAGGTGGTGATTCCTTCCTTACGAAGAGCATGAGGCCTTCACCCTAATTTTGATCAATGGTAGACAAACACTTAACTACAGTGATGTGTCGGCTGCTCTTGTAAATTGTAAAATAAGGAGGCAGGACAAGCTATCTTCTTCTAGGAGTACATCAGCAGAGGCGTTGGCGATAAGAGCAAGAGTTCTAATTGGAAGGGCGAGGTGATCATGAGAGATCAAAGTCCAGATCAGGTTTCAGAGATCTGAAGAGCACCAGTGCGCCTTTTGCAAAAAGATAGGGCATTGGAAGATTGATTATCCAAAGACCAAAGGTAAGGAGGAGTCAAAGACTGAGGCAAATCTCGCACAGGTGGTCAGTACTCACGCCAGTACTTCACGGGCAGGTGGATCAGACTCAGACTCATTGGTATTCTATTTCTCCGTTACTACTTTTATTGTTGGTTACTCAGGAGACTCTGAGTGAATGTTAGATATTGGAGCTACCTATCATGTATGCCCAAACATGGATTGGTTTTTTAGCTTTGAGAAGCTAGATGTTATTTTATCATGGGTGATGATCGCCCATGTAACATGGAAGGAATAGGTACTGTCCAGATCAAGATGTTTGATGGGATGGTACGGGAATTGAAGAAAGTGAGGTATGTACCTCAACTTAAAAAGAATCTTATCTCAGTTGGTGCTTTGGAAACATTGGGTCTTGAGGTATTTATAAGAGGTGGTGTTCTCAAGACGACTAAAGGCTAAATGGTGGTTTTGAAGGGCGTCCGCCGAAATAATCTATATTACTTGAAGGGTAGTACAGTTACAGGTCAAGTGGTGATTTCTACAGATTCAGATGATGATTCTACCAGACTATGGCATATGAGGCTCGGACATATAGGAGAAAAGTCTTTGCAAGCTCTTGTAAAGAAAGGTCTGTTAAAAGGTGCCAGAATCTACAAATTAGAGTTTTGTGAACATTGCGTTATCGAAAAGAAGACCAAGGTTAAATTCGGCACAACGACTAACTACACCAAGGGGATTCTGGATTATGTTCACACTGATTTTTGGGGACCTACCAAGACGGCATCTATTGGAGGTAACCACTACTTGTGACTTTTATAGATGATTATTCTAGGCGATGTTGGGTATATACCATGAAGCACAAAGGGAAAGTCTTAGAATTGTTTGTGGAGTAGAAGAAGAATATGGAGAAAAGCACTGGAAGGAAAATCAAGGTGCTCCGGTCAGACAACGGAGGTGAATATAAGAATGATCCTTTCCTAAAGCTATGCCGTGGTGAAGGCATAGAAAGGCACTTCACAGTAAGAGAAACACCACAAACAAAACAGGGTAGCCGAAAGGATGAACAGGATTTTGCTAGAGAAGGTCCGATGTATGTTATCCAATGCCGGATTATCAAAGAATTTTTGCTGAGGCTGACATATGTTTGCTATCGCATTAACAGGTTGCTTTCGTCTGCGATAGGAGGTAAAACTCTTCTGCTCAGGATTATGATTCGCTAAGGGTATTTAGGTGCCTGACCTACTACCATGTTAAGGAAGAAAAGTTAGACCCAAGAGCGAAGAAAGGTGTGCTCGTAGGATTCAAGAGAGGAGTAAAAAGCTACAAAAATTGGGATCCTAAGGACAAGAAGTTTGTCCTCAGCAAAGATGTCACATTTGATGAGGCTTCAATGTTGAAGCCTACAATCTCTCAACAGGTGACCAAAGGGATATCACAGCAGGTGGAAAGTGATGCTACTTCACCGTCTCTAAAAAGATCAGTATCATTGGAGATCATACCCACAGTGACACAGGATAGTGGTCATGTAGCCAATTAGGATACTGATGATGATAATGATCAAGGACAGGTTATGGTGATGTCCATGAATCTATTGCAGTTGGAAGAACCAGAAGAAATCCACGTAAGCCTAGTTGGCTCATTATAAATATGATTGTGACCTATGCTCTCCCAGTCGTTGAAGAGGCGATCCTGTATACATATAGGGAAGCTGAAATCAATTTAGAGTCCAAAATGTAGAAGGATGTCATGGCGGAAGAGATGAGTCTTTATACAAGAACAACACTTGGGAACTGACAGAGTTGCCCAAGAGAAAGAAGACAATTGGCTGTAAGTGGGTATATGTAAAGAAACATGAATCTCTTAAGGATGATACTGTACGTTATAAAGCCAGGTTGGTAGCTAAAGGCTACGCACATTGAGAAGACATTGATTGCAATGAGGTATTCTCGCCTGTTGTAATGCATTCGTCGATTCGATTTTGCTGGTGTTGGTAGAACAATATGAGTTGGACGACCAGCTCGATGTGAAGACCGCTTTCTTTATGGCGATCTTGATGAGGAGATCTATATGTCTCAGCCGATGGGGTTCAAAATTGCAGGAAAGGAGAATATGATATGCAAGCTTAAGAAATCGCTGTATGGATTAAAGCAGTCTCCTAGGCAGTGGTACAAGCGTTTCGACAGCTTCATAAGAGGTAAAAAGTGCACACGTTGCTATTATGACCTATGTGTGTTACAATAAGCTATCCGAGGAGAGTACATCTATCTACTGTTGTATGTAGAAGATATGCTCATTGCTTCTAAGAGCAGATCCGCAATAAATAAATTGAAGAAAGACTTGTCTTCAGAGTTTGAGATGAAGGATCTTGGTGAAGCGAAAAAGGTGCTAGGCATGGAGATTGAGCGAAATCGAAGGAGTGGCAATGTTAGCTTGACACAAAAGGGGTATTTGCAGAAGGTACTTCAGAGGTTCAACATCAACAGTGATATGAAATCTGTAAGTACACTATTGGCTCCTCATTTCAAGTTAAAAGCCATTATGTCTCCTACTACTGTTGAAAAACGTGAGTACATGACTCGCGTGCTGTATGCTTGCGCAGTTGGTAGTTTAATGTATGTAATGGTGTGTACAAGGCCGGATTTGTCACAAGCTGTCTCGATGATCAGCAGATACATGCATGATCCTGGTGGAGGTCATTGGAGGCAGTAAAGTGGGTTCTACGGTACATGAAGGGTACCATAGACAGTTTAGTATTTGAGAAGGATTCTACGAGTAAGCAGGAGTGTCGGATATGTTGATTCCGACTATGCAGGAGACCTCGACAAACGCCGGTCTATAACGGGATGTGTTTACATTACCCCAAGCACCGGTGAGTTGGCGCTCTATTCTACATTTTACCGTTGCATTATCTATTACAGAGGCGAGCACATGGCCATAATGGAGGCTATGGAAGAGGTATATGGCTTCAAAGGTTGCTCGATAACTTGGGGATTGATCAGGATTTCTTGAAAATCAACTGTGATAGCATGAGTGCTATCTATTTGGCGAAGAACCAGGTGTCTCATGTAAGGACGAAACACATTGACGTCGGGTTCTACTTTGTTCAAGAGATTCTTGAGAAAGGTGACACTGAGTTACTAAAGATTCACACAAAAGATAATCCCGCTGATATGCTTACCAAGGCGGTTTCGAGAGTAAAATTTACACATTGTAAAGAGTTGCTCCATATCCTTCCAGTTGCTTGAGCTCGATAGAGCTCGTTTGGATGAACTACAGATGGCTTGATCCCTTGGGTAAGGTACGTAGGCAGTCACATAGGTGCAACCCCTTTTGAGTCGACATGTATTGTGTTGCCCAGATTTGAGAAATCTTCACCGAGGTGGAGAATTGTAGGGAGAGAGGAGATAAAAGCTTGATGGTAGAGTTTTTTAACTCATCAGAAGAGATAGTGCAGAGATCGGAGTCCAAAAGGAGCGAGAATGCAGTGCATATGCAGGTCAGACCAGAGACTGATCGACGGGCAGTCGGTCGGCATACACAACGTGCACAACAGCAGCTTGGTTGACCGCCTGGTCGACCGTACCGACTGTAACACCATGTTTCTGTTGGCGACGGTAGACTGATCGGTCGACCGAAGGAAGGGATCGGTCGACAGACCGACCGACAGACGGATCTGCTTCTATTGAGATTCAGACTTCGTTTCTGATCAGGAGTCAAATCCAATTGTGGTTTCCTAAAACTCTAAGATTCTTTGGTTATAAATTAAGGGGTAGAGCCCTCATAAATTGTAACCTGGAACAAACCTGTGATTGATCATTGAATCAATAAGATCTCTCTCTCTCTCTCTCCCTTGCTCGAGGATGTAGGCAAATTGCCGAACCTCGTTAAATATTGTGTTTGGCTCTCTCTCTCTCTCTCTCTCTCTCTCTCTCTCTCTCTCTCGTTTATTTGTTCTAGTTTTTTAAGTACTTCTCTGGTGCATCCCTTTGTTGGTTTGGGTTCCTCATCGGTTGTTGCCCGTCGCGCGCAACAGTTAGTTTGATTTTGTGACCTATACTTCTTTTTGCGGGAGATTTGTCAGAATCAAATGATCCTTTAAACATGTTTTGTTCTTTTTCTACGCTGGACCATCATTGTCCAATCTTTCCCCATTGAGATGGGTTTGGCCATGCAGTCTGGCTCAGAGTTAGAAATGTTCCAAAATTAATTGACCAAGTTCTAGTAGTAGAATTGTTAACTGAAGGGGGAGTTCCGGTCTATGAAACCCAAGTTGAAACCTTGATACCTAGGTATCACTTTTGACACTATTGGTATTTGGTTGTGCGCTTGGGATTTTTTGAGGTGCTGGCTGTTCTAGCTGCAGCTGTTCATTTAAGTAGAGAGGATCATACAAAGTTGCCTTATGAGAGGAAACTTTTGGCTTGTACTGGTAAAGTAGATGATGAACTTAATGGAATTGGTAGAAGTTCTTGGCCAAGTGCCACAAATTTAACGGTGGTTCTTTCCTTTGATATTTGCAAAACATACTGTATCGGAAAAGCCTAAAAGGGGGTATGTATGGCTCTATGCCATCCCTGGGCAAGAACGAATCTTACCTGGTGAACTTTCCGTCTCCTAATCAGTGATGCTGGAAGCATCCAACTCGTTTCCATGTGACAAGATATAGCAATGACTCGGCAATAACTCCATGATACTTCCACTACTTAGTGAGCATTGTGCTTGCAGCCCTTATATTTTGATGAGATTATACTGAAATACCTTCCCCTTCTGCAAGTTACAGCTTTGAGTTCCTTCCATTCATGTTTGTGAATGGTATATCCTTTCTATAACTTATTTCATTTCTTGTGCAAGTATCTGTAAGACGGTAAAAGTTGACCTTTCCTCTCTCTAACTGATTTAGCAACTTCACGCCAAGCTCATGATTGATTCAAGGTACTATAGATGGATGTATTTGGCGGTAAAAGAGCTGTTCTATTCTATCTGCCGGTTCCCATTAACAATTTATTTTCCTGGTTGGTTTGCTTATTTGATTTCTTCTTTTATTGCAGATTGGACAAGCGGACTTCACTTTTGGATGTTAGACTCGAGTGGCAGGAAGTGGAGAGGATTTCCCTCATCAATCAGTTAGGTAAGTTCCATGGTCGGAGTCAAGCAGACGGAGCCGAGAGCTCTTCTGCTTCACAAAATGCCCCGCGCAAAATATTTCCTCAGAGATATGTGACTGCATTTTCCATGCCTGGAAATGTTCCTGAAGGGGTGCTCTGTCTCACACTCTAAATCATTAATATAATTGATTTTTTTTTTTTTTTCCTCTCTTCTTCCTCTTCATTTACTATTGTCACCTCCATGGATTTTCCCTTCTTCTGCTCCCCCCACATTTATTATATGCACACAGCACACAAACATGAACATGAAACGCGGGGGAATGTTAGTTGCATTTACCATATAAAAGGAAACTGAGGCAACCTCGTATGATGAGGGGGCCCTTTTAAACGAGGCATCAAATTCTGTTTTTTGATGTCAAGTGCGTTGCAATCGGGGTGTTATAGATCGATGTAAAAATTCATAGTTATGAAATGAAGAGGTTCGTTAGAATCATCATATATTTTCTATGAGAAGTAATGCTCACCCTGTTAGCCGAATTCACGAGTTCGATGTGTACTTTGGGTTTGATATCCTTGACGTGAAGAGGGGATAGTAGGAGGAGAAAGCTCTGGTTTTCGCTATTATGCCCCAAGTATCAAGCTTCTGTTACTAGTGTAGTGAGTTTCCTTCTTCAATAATAGCCACTTCAGACTACAGTTCCAGCTGGAAGTACATTGGTTGCTGATTTGAACAAAATCACTCGTGCTATCTGTTCGCTTTCATTCCATTACTGCGTTCTGGGCTCATCTCCTGGGATGTGACTCAGACAGGATTGCAAGGGATTGTTTTGAACTGAAATATAAGCAAGCTTGGTTGCTGTCTTACTTTTGCCACTTCGGTTTTTTTTTTTTTTTGCTTGTTTTCTCTTTTTCTTTTAGGTAATTTTCCCTTGTGTTGGTTCATATTATTTCAGGTGATTAGTTGCAGAGTTTAGAAAAGAAATTTATGTTTTATCAAACGAATTTAATGACTGCCCTATGGAAAGTTTTTTTTTTTTAATTCTTTTTAAAGATTTAAGTTTCCTCAGTAGTTTTTCAGGTCTATGATTTGCATATGATTGACTGAAGAGACTCTATAGATGCAATTAAGATACAAGCAATTTGGATATGAATCTTTCTGAAGGTAGGCTGCGACTTGAAGTTGAGACTTCCCAAAACCCACTCTCTCTTTTACTAGGGAGCCAAGCCTCACGGCCGTACTAATATGATTTGTATTTGTATTTTGACAAATATAAATATTTGTGTCTACTCGTTTAAAATATGGATATGAATTATGAATTATGAATATTATGAATATAAATAATGATACTATTCAAAACATTCAAATAGATATTTGAATACAAATCCCAACATATAATATGTTTGGTTGCATATAGATTAAAGTTTATTTAACATTATATAATGTAACAAAGAGGGTTTTTTTTTGGAAGTGATTATATTTCTTTAATATTACAGTCACAAGCAATAATATTTTGCTAGTATCCAGATGTTATTCGAGCCGGGATTTATTGTATTTCATGCAGTAGTGAGTTCAATATCCGAAAAATATAAGTATTCAAACTTGTTATACTTATAAAATTAAATATATCCAAATTTATATACGGTAATACTAATATCGCCTCTGTTTACACCCGCTCTGTTTCAAGCATTTGTCTACTGTGAAGACTAAAAGAAAGTACACATACAAATAGCTAAAGAAAGTTGTCATAGCTGTTACTAATTGAGTTATCACGAGGTCTGTTTGTCAGGAAACTAGTTCAGGAAAAATTGACTGAGAAAATTTGAGCCTGACAGCAATCAGTTTTCTAGAGAGGAAAACACTGTCAGTCCAGAAAGAAAAACTGACAAAAATTTTCTGGGTTTTTTTTTCACACAAGCGTAGTGCTCCATCAAGGGCTCGATCCCATGCTCGAACACCATCAGCTCGAGGAGCTGGAACCCATCCTCAACCTGCACACAATGACTGCACGCCGATAGCCTCAAGCCCGTTCCCATGTTTGGCGTAGCCAGTGGTCATCGTGTCCCAAGAGACGATGTCTCCTACCGTCTTCCAGAACCCGCACTTTGCAGACATGTCGAGAAGAGAACTCTCTTGACGAACTCGTCCATGATCCCTCGCTTTATGACACACCCGTGTATGCATCTTCCTTGATCCAGGGCCTGCTGAGCTCCGACGAGCTTTCAAGACGCCTAAGTGCGCTCGTTCGGCTCAACCCTTCCCAAATCACTGACGGAGATAATCCAATGCGGTCTCATCAAGACCATTCTTCAAATACGCAACAATCATAGCGTTATATAAAGTGATATCAATCAATGTGATTCCATCAAATACCTTTTTGCAGACTCTCCATGTCCCCGAATTCACCATGCATGTCCACAAGAGAAGTTCCGATGACACAGTTGGATTCATAACCAGTCTTCACAACAACCCATGAAGCTGTTCGCCACTCCCTTGTCCAAGTCCGAACACGCCTTGATCAAGCTACCGAAACTGAACTCAGTGGGCTTAAGATCAAAACACCGTCTAGCTTCACCTAATAGCTCAAGAGCATCCTCACAGGCACCCGAGCTCACATAACAAGAACACCATCGAATTGAACAAGGCCGAGTCGCCAACTGGGCACTGTCTAAACACCGAAGCAGCCGAATCTAGACAATCAAGCTTTGAGTACATGTCAATGAGAACGGTACAAACCAACGGTTCATGTTCAAAAATGGAAACTATCACTTGGCATGGATCTGTTCCCCTAAAGCCACCGAATTCCGCTTCGAACAAGCCGCGATAGAGCTCGAGAACACGAACGGGTTGGTTGCAATGCTGAGTTTCGGCAAATGGGTCATGAGATTTAAGGCGAGCTTGGGGTCGTCCGACGGGGAATTGGAAGAAATGAGGGTCGAATAAGAATTAAGTTTCTCTCAGGCATTTCATCGAACAGGTTACGCGCATCTTCTAAGCGGTGGGGGTTTTGTGTAGAGGTTGAGGAGGTGGCTGTAGAGAGTGGGTTGTGTGTAGAGCCCAATCTTCATGGTGAAGGCGTGGAGGGATTGGCCGGCGGAGAGAGAGTTTTGGGCCATTGATGATTTGATTGCTGAGATTATGAAAGAGTTCGCGGGTGCATGCTTCATTTTGTTGAGGAGGAAGATAACGGGAAGAGAAAAGAAATTGACAGCAGTCTTATAAGTGGGGGGAAAATCATCTAACAATTAGTATGTTTGCTTTTTGTTGTATAAAAATCTAGCAATAGTTTCTATTAATTTAAAAATATGCAATTCTTTGAAATTCGTTTTGTCACATATTAAACTATATTATAACAATCCTAACATGTAACTATTAAAATTCAACCGGGATATCACTGTCTTAGAAGACAAATAGCTCGCCTTCTTGTCCAGGCATAGAGATGTCTATAGTCTCGTAGTGATAAAGAATTCTTTGAAATTATAAGAACCTACCATTAGACGAAAGAGCGGGAGAATTATTGCTCAAAAAAATCGAACGGGGAACAAGTAGAAGAGTTTTAACAGAGGAAGGTGTAGAGAAGAAAGAGATGTACTTGCTTGGTTTTCAGTGCAGAGAATGAACTGCGACGGGGCTCTTTTTATAGCCCTCTCAAGTCCTGCGGCTGTAACAGCCCCCGCGAGACAGGCCAATGTGAATATGGTTATAATGCACGAGATCAGATCCCGTTTGATCGGGTCAAAAGAAACTGAAAATCCTGAAAAATAATAACAGATGAGTGTTTCGGTACGCGCACACGGGCGCGGCGGGCGATGCGCGGCGCACACGCGTGTAGTGTACCCAACTCATATCCTATAAATCATAACAATAGCCTTTTAAGGAGTTGACATTTAAACCACTCTGTTTCTTTAATCAATCCACTGTGACACTAAAATAGGAAAAAGTGAAGTTTTCTCACTTAAAATCCAACATTTTTTTTTCAATAAAAAAGCAAACGCACAAGGCTCTTAACGTTGTGGTCGTCGGGGTTCAAGCCCTACGGTGGGCGATTTAATTTTTTTTTCTTTTTATTTTTTCCCCACTCATCCGAGTCCTGGGCTTATTAGCTTAATTATCCTAGGTCTCTATTTTCCCAAGCTAATTTTAATTCTGCCTTGATTCCTAATATTTAATTTAGTTTATTCTGAAGCTGTTAGAGCTTATTTCGTTTTCTTTCTCCCTCTGTTTTTTTTAGAAGTTATTAACAACATGCCACTACATCTCTCACATGAACCCTTAATTAAAAAGAAACAAAAAGAAAGAAAAGGAAACAGAACCTGTAAGGCTAACCTAAAGACCCTAGGCCTGAGATAAAGGTCGGTTTCTTAAGGGCTCAAAGCATTGGCAGCAGCACACTCCACCACCTTATTGCTTCTCTTGTTTCATTTTGATCCATTAAGTTTACCCAAAATATTCATTTGTAATGAAATGTGTGATGGGAATAATTAGGCTTTTATCTTTTATTTAGAGTCTTTTATTTTTTTATTTAGGCTAGACTTATTTTACTTCTTTATTTTAGTCTCATATTGAATATCGTGGGAGATGTCTTTTGTATGAGACTTATATAAGTTCAAGACTTGTATTTGTTTTAAGAGTTCAGTTGATTTAAGAAATTTAAACTTTGCATTGAAATTATGTGCTTTTTGTTGAATCTCTGCATAGTGATGTACTGAGTGTGAGAGAGAGATCTCCCGGGTGCTGAAGCCTGAATCAATCTTTATCCTCTTATCTCTTCCTCCAATTTCTACAATCTTTAATTTCTTTTATATCTTTATCTTCTTCTCCTTTTATTTTATAACAGTTTGGTATCAGAGATAAAATCATGCTCTTTTCTTCCTCTACAAAAATTATCTCTTTAACAAAACCCTAACCTCTATCAAAACTTTCACAAAACTCTAGCCTCTACTAAAAAAAAAAAAAATCCGAAATCCTAGATCAGTTTTAAAAAAAAAAAGGAGGAGGAAAAACTGCTTATCTGCTTCCCCAGCACCCTAACCCAAAACCAAGCCTAACCCAAGCAATATTTTTTAGAATAATTCAATATGACTGAACATTCCAATCCAAACCTAACCCTAACCCTAACATATTCATTTAGGAGCCATTAGGAAAATATTTTTCGTTTGATCATATAGTGTACGCATTTAGTGACATGTAGAAAATTGTTTGCATCCGTGTGATCGTGTGTACAATATTTGCATTCTTAGATAGTGCATGCTCATTTATTGATATAATCTATCCCCTGATCATCTAGATATGGATGCCAAATTAGACCTAATTCTTAAGGAGCTTAAAGATCTAAAACTTAAAGTAGACGGGTTGAAAAGTAAATCTATTGAAGAAACTTTAGAGAATCGTAATGATATGAGAATGGATGATAACATTAGTAGACTTAAGATTAATGAATAATCCATGGGATAAGATTGATCCTCCCACATTGACGGTATCTTTGACCCAAATTTTTAGTGATTGGATGACAGACCTGAATTACTACTTGATTGGTATAGATTTACCGAGGACAGTAGGATTCGATTTGCTAAGATGAGACTTACATGATCAGTAAAGATTTACTGAACCTGGTAGAGAGAGTACACGAGGTATGGGTCTTCCGTAGAGTCTTGGAGGAAATGAAACAGAAACTTAAGGAGAAATACCTTCCCGACTCCTATAAGCATCGCTTCTTAGATAAACTACACATCCTTCGTCAGGGCAGCAGATCAGTTCAGGACTACACTACTGAATGTTACGACCTAACCCTACGTTGTGAGGTGCAAGAAGACTCCTACCAAGCTATATCTAGGTACCATTCTAATTTGAGGTCAAACATCCAGTGAGAAATATTCATTCACTCTCACAATATAGAGACCCTTGAATAAACAAGCAATTAGCTCAAGACATATAAACCTCTATAAGATTTTCTTCAGAGCGTAGGGTCATTCTTAAAGCCGGCGAGCAACCTACCCAAATACTAACACCACCAAAGACCCTAAAGGTAATTTGTGATATGTGAATCTTTTAGAATGCCACGAGTTGGGGGTTAAGGTTATGGTCACATTGCTGCACAATGTCCCTCTAGGAGCCTTTTAGTTAGGGGAACTGATTCAATGATTAGGGGCTCTAGACGATAGTCTATGAGCCAGTTGGGAACGAGAGTGATACTTATAAAGATGTTAGAGTTTTTAGCATCCAATTGGGTGTAATTAGGTGTCACACACAACTATTAGAGATGAGGACTGGCGTAGATCTAATGTGTTCTACAATGATATTACATATAGGAGAGAGAGAATTATAAGTTAATGATAGATGGGGGTAGTTGTGAGAACATTGTAACACCCCTCCTCCGGAATACGTACTTAGTTGCGTATTCAGATTTCTCGATCATAATTTTTTGATTTACTTTCTGTATTTGTTTTGTATTATGAATTATTTATATGATCATTTGACCTTGATCCGGATTCGTGGACTCGAACTCAGCCTAGTCTGAACCGGGGACCGATCTCAGGTTATTACTCGATTTAGTCTTTCTGGTATTCAGATTTGATCAATTTCAGTTTCAAACATCATTTTCTATATTTAGATTTTCATGGTTTTCTGAATTTTTTCAGAATTAATTGAAAATCTTCAAAACCGGTGTCGACCAGTATCACTGACCGATTCTCGGATTTTTAATTTACAAACGGAGTTGAATTTTAGGAAATGACTTTTCTATAACTTCTTAAAATCACATTTTCTATCTAAATACTTTTTCTGAGATTTTTCTAAATTTATCAAATTCCACTGGATTTGGTGTCGGCCAGTATCACTGGTTGATTCCAGAACTTTAGTTTACAATTGGAATCAATTTCTCAATTTCGCTTTCATATTATTTCTTAGAATTATATTTTCTCCTTCTGGCATTTTTTGAGATTTTTCAGAATTTATCAAAATCCGGCCGACCCGGTATAGACCGGTATTGACGGTTGACTTCAGAATTTTTATTTTGAAAATGGGATTGAATTTTGAAAATTGATTTCATCAAAAATATTTAAATAATATTTTATTATTTTTGAGAATTTTTGGAAGCTTTCCAAGCTACTTAAATTTTTGGACTTTTCTGGAATTTTCGGTGTTTTCCCAGATACCGGAATTCTATCCAGATATTTTATTTTCTCTTTTCTCTATTTTCTCTCTCCTCGCTAGACGCGAGTTTCATCTAACCTGGATTCAACATTTAATGTAGAGATCCTCTCCATACTGCATTTAATGCTATACCCTGCAACTTGTCACAATGACTTTTGTCTTTTTCACCAAACGCAACTTTCGCATTTTTCCTGGACGCGGCTTTTATCTCCGCGTCTAGCTTGTTTGCCCAGAAGCGGATTTTATTTCATGAGGACGCAGCTATTTTGTGGAGACGCAAGTTTCCTTATGTAAAGGTAGGAATGACAATATTATAATAGTCATTTCCCTCCTTATATAACCACCCCACTCCTTCCTCTCTTGATTATTTTCTTTCCATCTTCCTTTCCAGCCAACAGCAAGCAACGCAGCCAAGCAAGCTTCCCTTCTTGCCGGCCATCACCGCCCTCCACTCCACCTTTCTCCACCACCATTTCCTTCACCATTCTCCCCTCCATCTACTCCACCATTCCAACAACAACAACCCACAACACCATCTTCATCACCATCTTCTTCCTCTATTTCTAACCAAAACAACCCATCTTCTCCACTAACTTCACCACCATTTTCACCACCACCTACACCACCTTAACCACCACCAACAATATCATCTTCTTCTCCTCGTCATTCTCTTTCCAACGAGCTATAGGTTCGTCCTCCGAAACACCATTTTCAAATCTTCATTTTTTTTCATTTGAACTACACTTACACCATCAACCACCTTCTCTTTTGGGGCTTTGGCCACCCGTCTCAGGCCACTTCCGGCCGTCTCCGACCATCTCCGACTCCGGCCTCTCCGGCCGTCGCCGACAACCTGACCGACCATGCCCCTTCCTCTTCTTTATCTTTCTTATCTTTCCTTCTTCTCCTTTTCTTCCCTTCAGTCATTCTTTCTTTCTTTCTCTTTTCTTTCCTTCTTTTTTCTTCCTTTCCTGTTAATTCAAAACCTGCGTCCCCCTCTCCTCTTTTCCTTGCGTCTCCACTTCTCCCTTATTTCCTGCGTCTCCCCTTTTTCCCTGTCTCCCCCTTTCTCTTATTGTTGATTACTAGACGCAGATTTTTACCCCCCCAGCGTCTGAGTAATTATTTAACGTGATCCTCGTGTTCTTGTGTTAACACGACGCGGAGCTCATACCCGCGTCTGTGTTCGTCTCGTCCCCTAGTTTTAACGCGGGTCTCGAACCCCGCGTTTGGGGCCTCTGCACGACGCGACTCTCTCGCGTCTGCGATTCCCGCGTCTCCATTCTCTCTCCTCCTTTATATGGAACGCGTTTACGCGTTGATTACCTGGATTCCAGAGCTTGGGATTCCGCAGTATTTTCTGAAGTTCTAGGCGAGTGTTCTCGCTTTCTCATTGGACTTTCCCGCATCGTCGGGTTGACTTGCATAACATTATGTATTTATATCGGTATTCTCGTTTGATATTGTGATGTACATACTTGTCATGTTAACAATTGACATACACCTGTCTGTATCATTTAGCAACTGACGTGTTACCACCTGACATGACTTACTACTTAGCGCTTGTTCCTCATTATAATATGATTTACCACCTGCTTCTTGATACGTTGATACTTGACCTATGGCTAACACATTCACAGAAATCCCACCATGCTATCCTGTGTTGCATACAGTGACTTGAATTATGTACTTGTTATTCTGTATTTTATATGCAGTGACCTGAATCTTCAATACTTATATACACCTAAATTCCTGATCCTTTTTATTCCCGTAAGTTACTGACTACATACTATATTATAGTAAGACAACTTGTACCCGGTTTGGGGAAAACTGATGGGCCCTGATTAATCATGTTTATGGTGGTCTTATCGAGTCGCGCGTGGCCACATACTTGAGGGATCACCTGGCGGCCACCAGGGATTCCGTGGGGTATGCTGGCACCCCTACTCCTGTTTATTCCTGCTGGGTATGCACACGCCCTAGGCCTATTTCTATGGGATCTACGATACTCTATTCCTGTTCTGGCGTAAATAAGTCCGGTACCTAGCGGTACGTTCCGCTCAGCACTGGATACTCCTGGACCGTTGTCCCGGGCATGTACGAGGCCCATCCGAAACATGATTCATCGAACTTCATCAGTTTCAAATAACTTGCTCTATAAGTTGTAAGTGAAAGTATGTGGAATGGGATGCATACTGAAGCCTACAACTTAGAGGGCCCCAATTATAATAAGATGTTAATATGCAATTTGTTGTGCCATTTTGTAACTCGGGTTGTATGTGCTTGGGTTATGGTGACATGGATAAAGGTATATAGATGAGGGTTTCCCTTGTTTGGATTATTCCCTCGATGTACTAGTCTCATGGAGCCGTGACCTGAGTCGTGCAATCGGTTTTTGCTCGTAATTAGTTTTATTCGGTTTTTTATTAGTTTATCGGTTTTATGTTAGTTTAGGAGATATCTGGTGTTGCCTTGTCTACTTTATTCATCGCCTCGTTACCTGCTTTATATCATGTTATATCATGAAAGCTCCCGGCTTGAGATCGATTATTGTCTCTACTTGCTTCTGCATGCTTATGCTCACAACATGGTTTTCAATGTATGATTATGATTCAGTTTTATCGATACACTTGTACTTATCTTGGCACGCTATCTGGCATTCGCATCACACTTGCTGGGGGAGTTCTGACTCCTCTGGATCCTCATGTCCAGGTCCTGGAGTTTGGGGCTAGGGATTCTCTTTGTTGCTGACCCGAGAGTGCAGCGGTAGCTTGGATCTCCAGCAGACCATTTGAAGCTCTATCCTTCCAGGCCCCCCTGTGCGCCTCTCGAGTTTTCCTTTTGTAACCTCGTGAGTGCCTTTATACTGTATCTGTTCATACATGTACATCTACTTTGTATTCTCGCATTTGCGCTTATCAGTGATGTAATATTCTTATAATATTTGTCACATCTGGTGATAACTTTGCAATTGTACTCATATGTTGGAATGTATAATGCACCACATGCTTCCGTACTCTGATTCTT